>PVHY01001969.1:0-139229 GCA_004024945.1 Uropsilus gracilis
TCCGTGACAACAGCCGGGAGACGCCACAGTCTGCTCCAGGTAGGGAGCGTATCCTACCTGTCTCAGGTGGTCTCCTCCCCAGGTGCGGGTGGGCTACCTGCTTCTCTCAGCAGGGTCGGAGTCCCCTTTGCAGCTGCCTCTTTTGTCCGCGAGAGCCTCAGTCCGCTCTCAGGACTTTGGGATGGGCGCCATTAACTCCCTATGGCAATTTTTGATACATAGACTGTTACTGCTATTTTGTTCATCAGTTTGTTTCTATTCAATATTTTGTTCAGTTTTTCTTGCTTATTTCTATTGGTTTAGAATTTAAGGTCTTGTAATATTAGTTGGAGTGAGGGCTTAATAGCAGTGAATCTCTAAACAATTTGTTTATTAAAGGTTTTTATTTTTGTCTCATATAGAAAAGAGCTTTTCAGGAAAAACTGTTTTTTAATGGGTATTATTTGTCTTAGAAAAGTTTCTCTAATATGGCAGCCTATTCTCTTCTTAACCATACTGTTTCTTCAGAGAAGTTTCATATTAACCTAATCCTTTATAGCTTACCTTTCTCTTCTCTCTCATCAACTTCTTTTTTTTTTTTTTTTCTCTTGGATGCTTGGAAGATTTAGTACTATATGTCTCCTGTAGTTTTCCTTTCATTATTATAGTTTAGTTCCCTTGTAGTATCCTATCTATTTTCATTTCTTTCTTCATGTTTTGGAATGTATTTTGTCTTTTCCTTCTCTTTTACTCTTCTCCTTCTGGGGTTTCCATAACTCTTATATTTCCTTTCCTCAAGGAGTCAGATATTTCTCAAAGTGTTTCTTGATTCTTTTCCATTGTCTTTCTTTTTTTCTTGATTCTTTTCATGAAAATAGTTATTTGTCTACTTTTAACTATAACAATCACTTTAGACTCTGTCATTTTAATTACTATATTTTCATCTCATGTGGAAAAAGTGATTTGTTCTTATATATTGTTGATAGTGTCTTCATAGATTTTTCTGGAATTTTTATCTCACGGACTGATTTTTATATACCTAGGTTTTTTTTCCTTATTTATAATTTCATTCTCTAGCTTCTATTTGTTAATTACATTATTCATAGCATATTTCTTTCCTGAATCTTCTTGCATATCTTTGATATATTTTGTTTGCATTGTATTTTGTTGTGTTGTTCAGTTTTGTTTCTGTTCCAATTTCTTAATATGGCAGTTTTAAATTCTTCATCTGCCAAGAAAAAATTTTGGTATCAGTGTTGTTATGTTCTTGATATTTTTGTTTGTTTGTTTGTTATGGTGTATTGGTCCCTGAACAATACTTGCTTGATCATTTGTATTTTTTTGTTTTTTTTTGTCCATTGTTGCTTTTTGGGTTGGTTCCAGTTATGCATTGTCTGAGCAGGTGTCTGGGGGTCTGGACAGTTGGGGCCTGCAGGCAGGATTTCTAGGCATTCCTCATGGGTATATGTGGCATGTGTAGGTATCTGGTCTTCTGGGATCCATGGATGATACCTCCTGCAACTGCCTCCTTGGTGTGGCTCATCAGGACTTCTGGGGATGTTGAGTGGATTTTTCCATAGCTCCAGGAGTTCTTAATAAATACCTCGTTATATTTTTGGCACTTTTTTATATTATCTTGAAGGGTATAGCTCCGTGTTACCTATCACAGTATCTCTTTTTTGAAAATTCAGCATTTAAAAATTATAAAAAACCACTTTACTCTGCTCAAGCAATGGTTTAAAATGTGTCGCCCATATTTGTTTATTTTTGATTGATCTCCTATAACTCTATATCTCAAAGGAGAGTCTTTAAAATGATAGTAAAATTTCCATAGTATGATATGAAAATTACTACAAAATTCTATAGTAATTAAAATGGCAGTGTCTAAAGGGGCTATTGTATTTAAAAGCAGACAAATAGCTATCTTCATGGATAGGTGCACAGTACATCCAGTTTCATTCCTACAAGTTGCCTAGTTTTCTCTTTGAATTCTCCATTCAGGTATATAATCCATTTATATTTTAGCTTAGAAATCACCATGGTATTCCAAGAAATACATTACATTACTTGCTAACAATAAACAGGAAATAAAGGAAGAATAGACACACAAAGGATCAATTAGCTTATGTTTCAGTCAATTTTAACTGTTCCTTGGCAATAGAAGAGTAAGGGCATCATTTTCCTCTAAAAAAAGTATTGCAGCTCCATTTAGTGCTCAGTCATTGACAACTGGTCAGATTAATATTTTTTAGAGCATTAGATAGTGGAAGGAAAAAACATTTGCTCTGCATTCAACAGAAAACTTTAAGGTCTGCTCTGCATTTTTGAATTATAGAGCTAGAAGAATAAGCTTATGGAGAATGAAGATCTTGGCCAAATTTATCCCACAGAATTTCAAATTTTGGGAAACCTCCGTAAAAATAGGCTGTAGGTACATATGACTGCAGCATCAGGCTAAAAAGAGAAATGAATAATTCAACTTAAGTGAGTGAAGTTCAAAGATAAGCATTTTTATGTTGGTCTCTTGGTCCTTAGGAACCTAATTTTCTCTTTGAATTCTTTATTCAGGTATATGATCCATCTACATTTTGTTTTCAATTACATAGTTTTGTAAACACCTCAAATTTAACCTGTTTAAAATTTACATCTTCTCCCTCTTAACCAAATGTAATCATTCCTTTATTTTCTCAGTAAATGGAAAAATCATCCTTCTATTAACTCAGACTTTGAAATCATCTTAGTCTCATATTTATGCAAATGACAACAATAAATTTAACTTAAGATGATTAAAAACAAATCTCTATTTTACCGACATTCTAAACACAAGCTATCAAACAATACGGTAGTCTTTATCTTTAAATTATTTACAATTTTTTCACTACTTCCACTGTTTTCAAGTAATTCAAAAAATTTCTTCTTTGAACTCTGGGACAGACTAGCTGTTGAAGCAAATTGTGTTGTTTGCAACGATGATAAAAAATAGTAAGGAGATAAACAGAGATGAGAATTATACATTATACTGTAGGTCAGGTATCAACTGGAAATGTAGTGGTGAGCAGACAAATATGATGCCCACCTTCATGGAGTTTGTGCTCTAACACAAAGGGCAGTAATTTTAATTAGTAAACAACTTAATTATAATTTAAGTTCATGAGTGAAATTCCATGGGTGATGGAAAATATTTGTAGAATTTGCTTCAGATATCCAGGGATGATATCTGTGATAGAAATTTTGGGCAGAAACTTCCTGGAGGAGTAGGAATTACCTTGTGAAAAACAGTGTAGACTGAGGGGGCAATGAGTGCAGGACCTAGAAAAGAGAGAGGGCTCACTGTGTGGTGACTAAAAAGTGGTCAGTGTGTCTATCAGGTCAAACAAGCAAAGGGCAAGGGAAGTAGGTGGAGTTGTAATTGAAGAGGACTTCTATGTCCAGATAAGGAATTGGGCTTTTATTCTAGTGCAAAAGTAAGTCAAGGGAAGTAGGTGAAGTTGTCATTGAATAGGACTTCTATGTCCAGATAAGGAATTGGGCTTTTATTCTAGTGCAAAAGTAAGTCATTGGCAGGTATTAACACTTTAACACTGGAAGGAGTAGCCTAGCAAATTTGCCATTTAAAGAAATCAGGTTATTGCCTAAATACAAAGATGAATTTACTTGACACTTCTCTTGTTCTTTTTATCTCCTCTTCAAGATCTAAAACTGGGAGACCTAGGTTTATATGAAATGTCTGCTGAAAATTCCTTAGCTGGGACCTAATTTACCTTCTCCAATCACTGACTGAAATTTCAGTCCAGATTTTTTTTTTTTATAAATTTTTAAACCAATACAAAGATAGATAAAAACGTTTAAAGTCAAGATGGTAGCTGACAACTTGGGCTTCACATTATGAGTAGTGGGACAGTTCATAGTACCTCATGCACATTTCTTAGTAGTCCAAGTCCCAATTTGGCAAATAATGTGAAACTTACAAAAGTTTCCTTATTTCATCTCGAAAAGAAGCAAGCCAAAATTTGAATGGATGAAAGATCCTTGTTTACATGGTCCTGTCTAAAACAAGCCTTGCCCACCTAAGAGGTTTACCTGCACAAAGAAAGAAAAGGGACCGTTGCGTTTCTTAGGAAGGCACTGCTATGTCTCACATGATTTCGGTCCACATTTTCATCTGCATTTTTCAGCCTCAGTTTTAGCTCCTGGTAACTGCAGAAATTCACTAGTGAACCATTTCTGGCCTGATGAGGGCAACATTTGATCAAATCATTCAATGGGATTGGAATAATACAACTAGAATAGTGCTTATGAAATGACACAGATATTTTTAAATTATTGATAATCCTAAAATGTCACTCTCTTGATGATGATCTTAATTTTAGGTATTTGTCTTTCATGTACATATTTGCATATGTTTAATTTGTTTAAAAATGATAGGCGTACACACACTTCATATGTAATTTATAGTCAAGACAAAAAGCACTCATGCAATTTTGAAATAATTCATGTTATAGCAACTATTTGTATTTTATACTTATCTTTGTTATCTCAAAAATAATATCATGCATTTCAGTAGCAGATATCTATTTTCCTGTGATCATAAAATTTCAGCAATAAACAAGTGAAGTAATCATTTTGCTAGTTATTTCAATTCTATAGCTTATTATATATTAAATGCATTTTTTATACTTAGACTCTCAGATTATTCTTAGCTATAACTCTTCTAAAAATTAAATTGAACCTTTTTTTTTCCTTGCAATAGTCTCACAATAGCTATATCTAAACAAAGTAGTTAAATATGGCAGGATACTTACCCACTGTTAATGATACTTGTTTCTCACAACCTCCTCTTGTATTCTTAGCTATATCCATCCAGTGAGTTTTGAGATGTTAGTTTACAATGCCTTAAGGGATTTTTCTTCCAACAGTTACTGAAAATTTCATGGAGGTCTCTTGAAGGCCCCAAAGCTATTGACCTTACAGAATTAATTTTTAATGGGGTAAATTTCAGGAACACAGCTGAATCACATGAGACTATTTGAGATCTGGAAGGCTTTTCTTTTCTTAAATAACATCTACCATGAGTATCCTTAAAATGTAGTATACTACATTCATCCCAAGGCTAAACCTTCCTGCAATAAATTTTTTCACTAAAAGTTATCCTGTAACTTTGTAATAGAGGTATTCAAAAGTTTTTAATCCTTAATTATTCTTACAGTGCCACCATAATTCCCTTCTAGTGGTTATTTGGCATTATCAGAAGAATTAAAAAAATCATTATTAATTATATAAAACTAATTAGTGTTTACATTCTACTCTTCTCTTACAATTCCTTTATAAACAGAAGTTAATTAATAGATTAAATGTCAATATATTGTCTTGAAGTTTAAGGCTTTAGATTTTGGTTTATTTTTCAGTAAAAGAGCTTTTTCAGCATTTTTATATGGTATAGCACAGTACAATGAAAGGCAGATATTCTTCCTTCTGTTTTATAAACAAAGAAGATGTGTTCAGATCTCTTATTCCACTCATTTACATCTATAAGATCCTAGAAGCAAGGGGAAGAATGTCACTTTCTTTGAGGGAGACACCTTCATGGAATAAAATGAACAATTTCATTCCAGATGGAAAATATATATTTTTATACAACATTATGACTAACTTGTAGACAACCATAGCCATTTTATAACCTTTATTTTGCTCAGTTTATGATCTGGAAAAGTGTTCAAAGTTTCTTGCACATTGATATAACTGTATGTCTAGAAGTCCTTGCACTCTCACAGCTGTTTGTCTAGATACATCAGTTCTCCAAATGGTCTTTTAGTGCGATTTGTTAATGAACCTGTCATTCTCAACTCTTACTGTGGAGTGTGAGTTCATCCAGCCTTTAGACTTTCAAAGTACTTATTGAGACAAACACCTAGATGGCACTCTCAAAATCATTTGTTAATTGTTGTCTATTTTCTTATATTTCCCTTTTCTTCTGTTTACCTTGGGTATACCTGTGTCCTTCATTATTTAGCTTTAAAATAGAAATTTACATCATTGATATTAAAACTTTTTTCCTAAGATACATTTCCAAAGCTACTAATTAGCCTATAAATTCTGCTCTGAGATGTTGCATTTTCATTGTAATTCACTGCAAGATATTTTTTAATCACATATGGGGAGAAATACCGGGGTAAGCTAGAAGTAAGGGGGTGAAAATATTCACAGAGTGGAGAACAGAAAAGGCAGATTAGTTGAAATACACTGTTAAGAGAAGCAGCTGGTGACAGCACAAGTCCACGCATGTAGGAGGATTTAAGGCACTTTCATATTGGTTTTTGCATGTTTTCTTACTTGGGCTCCATTTTGTACCATCTGGGAGCTGGCCTAGCAGGGGTCATGAAGCCAGGACCCCATTAGGGGCAGTATTTAAACTGGAACCCCAGAATGGGCAGTATTATAACTTAGGAAAAATGCCATTAGCAGTGTCTGAAAAACACGGGGGTAAAAGATGGCCTAAACAGGAAAAGGATACTGGCCTAAACAGGAGGGATACTTTTTCTTTGTTGCAAATCCCAGGTTGAGAAGAGAAAATGTATCACCTGGAGTGTGTAGAAATTGGAACCTTTGGTTTTTAGGAAAAAATAAAAAGAGAGAGATAACAAGGAAAGGAACAGATAATAGAGAGAGAGACTTTTGGGGAGAGGAGAGATATGCGAATGATGGGCCGGTAGCCCAATTGACCAGGCTGGGCAGAAGCCCGCTGGAAGATTGAGCTGGTGGTGGCAAGAAGCCAGGGTGACCAGTAGAAGAGTGGCTGTGTGGAGAGTGTGGCAGCAAAGCAAGTTGGCATAGTGAGCTGGTACCTGGAGATGGCCAGGGATTTAGAAAGCTGATTTGTGCATCAGCAATTGTGGAAAAAGTTTGAAGAGACTTGGAGAAGCTGAGCAGCTCCTAACACTGGAGAAGAAATGAAAGAAGCTGGAGAAAGACTGGGTTGGCAGACCGCCTACCTTTAAGGTTTGGAGGGGCAAAGGGGCACCATCTTGGACATGTGTTTGGGACTTTCGGACTAAATGGTGACTGGGGTAAGATAACCGGTCACTTGTGACTTTAAGAACTTTTTGTTTTCCCTGTTAAATATTCCCTTGTAAGTAAATAAACCCTGTTTTTAAACTGCCTTTGACTGGCAACTGCTGCACAGGTGGTACAAACCTGAGGGAACCTGCTTGGCAGAAGCTGCATTTTAAATATGGCCTTTTGGTTTAAGGCTTCTGATCACATTTTGATTGGATTTAAGTCGGTCTTACGTCATTGTCTCCAAGGCAGCCTTATCAATTCCTTTATCCCAGCCTCCCAAACCTGTGTGCTGGGCCAGATGTGGGGGATTAGATTTTGACCTTACTAAACTGTAAATGAACACTTCTGATTCTTTCTTGGTGAATCATGGTTGCTGAGAACTATACCTTATTTTTGCTCATATATATAATGAATTTATAACTATCATTTTTACTTGTAAGAAATATAATTCCATGTATATCATAGGTTCATTCCATTATTATCAAATTTATTCTCTGCAAAATCTCAATTTTAAGAAATTTAATGAGATCTTCAATTTTACAGATTTTTAATTTTTTGGTAGTTTTATGTATCATTGAGATAGGGTTCTAAATATCTACAGCTGTAATTATAGATTTGACTATCTCTTTTTTTTGTCATGTCAGAATTTGCTTTGTGTTTTTTTTTGGGATATCTCCTATTATGTACATACACATTTATCATTTTAAAGTTTGTGAAAAATTGACCTTATATCTCTCTCTTCTTTGGCATATTAGCTGTTGTTTTACAATCTACTTTGTCTCATATTAATTTTTGCACACTACCTCTAATGCTTATCATTTTCACGACATATATTTCTATATATTTTCTAATTTTTTGCTTTTTTAAAATTTAAAATATGTATCTTGTAGTTAGTCTTCTGAAAAGTCTCGTTTGACTTTCTCTGTCATTTAATTGAAAATTTTCATCTACTTAAGGTTTATGTTAAGATTGGTATGGATGCTTTAGAGCTACCAATTTTTTTTCCTTAAGTATATGTTGCATCTTTTTCTCCCCCATATTCATTTTTCCTTGCCTTAGTTTGGGTTAATGAAATATGGTTTAATCTATTTTGCAATGTCTATTGATCTTTTTTTTTTGGTAATATTTCTATTTTTTAAAATAGTATTTGTCGATGGTTAAGATATGCATCTTCAATATATTTCAAAGTTTCCTTAGAATATGGAATAAAGCACTGAAAAGCAAGATAAATGCATTCCTCACTCTTAAGAATTCAAGTGAACTTGTAAAAATTTGAAGATAAGCAAAATAAAAGAGCCACAACCTTCATTTTTGTGACTAAACTTCCTTCCCATTGACTCCCCAATATAAAGACTCTAGTGCTTATATGTTCAGTATAAGAAAGATTATTATTTCATTTGAAAGAACATCTAATTCTAAATACATTACAGTGTGGAATAATGATATTTTACATAGAAAAGTAATACTTTCTTAGTATTATTGTACCACTTCATAAAAACATAGCACAGTGCAGAAACTCTGGAAATTCTTCCAATAAAAAATTTGCTTTTATTTTGTGCCAGCTATTTGTTGTTGGTTACCTTATATTTGTGGAAGTTTGACTTTCATCTTATTAAGTGGGTCTTATAGACCATTGTCTTAAGGAAAATTCTTAGTCCTAGAACATTACTCTTTCCTTTTAAGGGTTCACTTTCTGGAGTTTTATTGCCAACTCTAACAGCTTTGGCCAAGCTTGTCATACATAGCAACATGCAAACTACAAACTCAGTTTTTCCTGCAATACTTAAAAACTTAAATTTCTGCTCAACTCTTCAGTCTTCTCGATGCTACTTCACTCTCTGATCTTTAAGATCATACAAAGTGATTAATAGAGTTCATAGATTATCCAGAGATATTATTCAGAGATATTATCAGACATAGTCTGATATATAAAGGAAGTTTATATGCATATTATCAGACTATGTCTTTTGTGGTACATGCGCTCTGTAATTTCCTCTGTTAATATCTAACTACCCTGGAAGACTCAAACTCAACACAGTGATATATAAAGCAATATTCTTAGAGTTTCTTTACTCAAGTTTCAGCCTTTCTGAATCTGAAAAACCAGGAGTGTGCCCTCAAGGGAAATCACAAAAATGTTTTCATTACCTGGCTATATTCTCTTTCTTTCAAGAGTCAGTTCCCTTCCGTTTGTCTTCTTTTGGTTGCTCTCCAGTCCCTGAATTTGATGGTTGGTTTTCATTTATGCAGAATTTGTCACTTTATGATTTCATATTAAACTACTCTGTTATTTCACGGACTGGAAATAGAAAAATATTTTTTAAATATTAGGGCTTCCTTATGAAAAGAGCTGAGGAAGATTTAGGTCTTAGCAAGTCATTTGATTTAGATATGCACAAACTCTGTGCAGTAAAATACCTAATCTCATCACTTATATTATCCTTTGTTCCTTCTATCTTAATTTATATGGCTCTACATTCAGGGGTTCCATGCTCAACAAATTGTTCATGCAGATCTAGAAAAGAACAAATTTGTAAAGTTGCCCTGCTTGGAGAAACAAAACGGAGTTCTAGAGAATGTGGTAGATTGGAGAAAATGTACATCGTATATTGATCGCATCGAACTTCTTGCCAATTTTCCCTTGCTCCTCCAGGAGATGAGCTAAGAATACAAGAATACATCTTTAATCTGATAGAGGTTATGGAAAACATGTAACAAATATATTTGATGGGAGTTTCAACAGTGACATAAAACACATTTTCTTCTTAAGAACAGGAATCATTTGGGCTTCTTTTAGTTTTTTCTGTCGTCTCTTTTTCTGTGTAGAAGCTTTCTAGTTTGATGTAGTCCCATCTGTTTATGTTTTCCTTCAATTTTTTGCCATCAGTAGATTTTTCCAGAAAGGGGTTTGAATTGTACTTTCTGGAGGGTTTTTCCCAAGTTGTTTTCTATGTATGGTATGGTTTCAGATCTGACATTTAAGTCTTTTATCCATTTTTTGTTTTTGTACAAGGTGTGAGTATGTTGTCTTGGTCCATTTTTTTGCAGGTCTTATTCCAATTTTCTCAGCACAATTTATTGAAGAGGTTATCGCCAATGTTAAGTTTTTATCTCCCTTTGTCAAAGATTAGTTGACTATATATGTGTGGTTTTATTTCCGACCATTCAATTCTGTACCATTGGTCTGACTGTCTGTTGTTGTACCAGTACTATGTTGTTTTAATTATTATGGCTTTATAGTATAACTTGAGTTCTGGGATAGTTGGTCATCCATTCTCTTTTTTTGGACAGGAGGCTTTTTGATATTCGAGGTCTTTTGTTATTCCATATACACTTCTGTAATTGTTTTTCTATCTCTTTGAAGAATGCCATTGGAATTTTTATAGGAATTGCATTGAATCTGTAGATTGCTTTTGGAAAGATGGCCATTTTAATGATGTTAATTCTTCCAATCCATGAGCAGGGAATGTCTTTCAATTTCCTTATATCTTCTTCTATCTCTTCTAGCAGCTTTTTAAAGTTTTCTTTGTAGAGATCTTTCACGTGCTTTGTTAGGTTTATTTCCAGATATTTAATTGTTTTTGGTGCAATGGTAAATGGGATGGCTTTTTTATTATTATTATTATTTTATTTTGCTCTTTAGGTTACAACCTCTGTGTTCTTTATTTTTCCCCACCCTCCTCCCTCTGGTGCCCCTTCCATTCTCTCACACCCCACTCTTTGTTGTTTATTAGTTGTGCTAAGTCCATTAGTCTCTTTACTATGGTAATGTCTTTTCTCTGGGTAATGGACTGTGTTGTTGGGTCCAGGTGAACCTTGCTGTTAGATTTTCAGTCTTAAGTTTGCGTTGGCTGGCCAGGTTGTATTTATTTGTGATCTGCCCATGTTTTCTTGGTGCAGGCTGTCTTCTCTAATCCCATCTCCATTGCTTTGCTGCTTTTCCTTATGGCTCTGGTCTCAGAGTTAGGGGGTCTTGCCCCCAATCAGTGTTGGTCAAAAAGTTTCTCTG
The DNA here is from genome assembly GCA_004024945.1 of Uropsilus gracilis. NCBI lineage: Eukaryota > Metazoa > Chordata > Mammalia > Eulipotyphla > Talpidae > Uropsilus > Uropsilus gracilis. The sequence goes on from PVHY01001969.1 coordinate 11,045, forward strand.
TGAATTCAGGCATCTGCAAATGACCTTTGAAGATCATCTCCTCTGCTTCAGTTTGCAGTTTTGATGTGAGGCCCATTACTCCATCTTTGGTCATTCTCTCCTCTCCCGTAATGAGGGGACGGTGTGTTGCTCCCCTTGAAGATATTTCCAAAATGAAGTCCAGGGTCTTCTTGGCCCAGTGAGCACAGAGTGCGCATGGTGACATTGTGTCTCTACGGTTGTTTTTCCAGTCTCGCATGTACTGGTTCTCTTGGTTTTCCATCTGCTGTGTCCAGCTCAGACCTGTGGGCTGGGCTTTTGCATGGTCCCTCACCCGTTCTATGTTGGGGTTGGGGTTGCACCTATTCTGGGTACTCTGAAGTTTAGTTGGTGTAAGAGCGAAATGAAAGGGACCTTCCTATCCTCCCTTCCCCCCCTCCCGCTGGGGGGTGGGGGGCTGGCCAGACCGCCATCCGCCTTTCCAGGCCCCTGGGTTAGGGGCCGGGGGCAACACGGCCCTGCTGAGTGGGGCTGTAAGTGGCTGCTGACTGGGTAGCCACTTACTGGTGGGTGGGGCCTGCTCCACCACCTCATCCCCTTCTCCTGGGGTACTTACCCAAGAAGCCTGACCCCCCCCCTCAATCCCTGCTGGTAAGAGAGGTTTGAGGGCCAGGGACACAGGGCTCAGACTGCTGCATGGTCATCTGCTGGCAGGCGGGGCTCATGTCCCTGCCCTACCATTGCGCAGGAAGCTCCCAGTGTGGGAGCAGGATGGCCTTCTTAATTTCTTCTTCCTCTTCTTGTTTTTTTGCGTATAGGAAAGCTACTAACTTCTGTGTATTGATTTTGTATCTAGCTACCTTACTGAACTGGTTTATTATTTCAAGTAGTTTTTCCGTAGATTTTTTTGGGTTCTCTATATAGACAATCATATCATATGCATATAATGATAACTTCAGTTCCTCTTTTCCTATTTGTATTCCTTTTATTTCTTTCTCTTGCCTTATTGCCCTAGCTAAGACTTTCAGTACAATGTTAAAAAGTAGTGGGGAGAGTGGGCATCCTTGCCTTGTTCCAGATCTTAATTGGAAAAAAATTTTGCCCTCCACAAGAGTGATAAGGATTTAATAATGAAGATCCACAATGAATTTACACAATTAAAAACAAAACAAGAAGCCCAATCATAAAATGGGAGAACTGAAAAGAAACTTTTCCAAAGAGGAAATGCAAATGTCCAACAGACACATGAAAAATTGCTCAACATCACTAGCAAAAAGAGAAATGCAAATCAAAACCACAATGAGATACCACCTGACACCAGTAAGAATGGCACATATCCATAAAACAGGCAACAACAAGTGCTGGTAAGGATGTGGAGAGAAGGGGGCACTCTTACACTGCTGGTGGGAATGTAAACTGGTTCTATCTCATGGAAAGCTATATGGAGGACCCTCAAATTAATGAACATGGAACTACCATATGACCCAGCAATTGCTCTCTTGGGAATCTACCCAAAGGAGACTTCAGTGTGGGTACAAAGGGACACCTGTACTCAGATGTTTATTGCAGCACTATGTATAATTGCAAGGACATGGAAGCAACCGAAATGTCCCAAAACAGATGACTGGATAAAAAAAAATGTGGTATATATACACAATGGAATATTATTCATCAATTAAAAATGACAAATTTGACGAATTTATGATAGCATGAATGGACTTAGAAGAATTCATATTAGCAGAAACAAGTCAAAAAGAAAAAGAAACCAAATGGCTTTGCTACTATATGGGACATGGGAAAGATAAACAAAAAGCCATGAAGAAAAGTCAATACAAGCCAACAACCAAATTGAAATGCACAACTTGGGGGTGGGTCGAACAGGGTGGGAATGGTAAGGGAGGGGGGGTGAACCCCAAAGATCCCAGAGATGTGAAATTTATATATAAATAAATTATTTTTAAAAAGATCAGGAATCAAACAAGGATATCTGTTATTAATGACCATCATTTGCAAATGTTGGTGGCAATATCAATAGGAAAAAAGTAAACCTTAGTGTCTCAGTCCATTTGGCTGCTACAAAAAATATGGCAGTCTGGGTGGCTACACACAACAGAAGTTTATTTCTTACACTTTTGGAATATGGGAAGTCCACGGTCAAGGAGCTGGCATATCTGTGTATCCAGAAGGCTTACTTCCTGTTTCATGGCCAGCAGTCTTATCACAGGGTTTTCACATTGTAGATGGGACAAGGAAGTACTGTGGTATTTATTTTAAAAGATAAGAATCCCATTCATGAGGGCTCAGTCTTTATACCTTAAATATAGCCAATGTTTTCATATCCGAATACTGCAAATTGAGTGTCAGGTCTCATGTGAATTTTGGAGAACCACATGCATTCTGTCTATAGCAGTTGTCTCTTTAAGTTCTTAAGATTTTTCAGTTTGGGGATCAAGTTCATTTTCATCCAGTTGTTCTCGCTCTCTCACTTGGCAAGTTTATCCATATCCTGTTTTTCTCTCTTTGACACGTTTCATGTGTCCCCAAAACTATAGAGAATCTTCTAATCTGCACTGATGATCTTCTTCTGTGAAATCTATGACATTTGTAGTATAAAACATTTAATGGTTTACATTTTTTTTTGTGTGTACACTGTTAATTATGCCTCCGTTTCCAATGTCTTTTTAAAATTTTTCTCATAAGTTCTAACTCTTTTTTTATTAATATATAGTTGAAATTGAGATTGGTATACATAAGCATTTTTTAAGTGTGAGAAAGAAAACTGTAATGGGAATACTGATTTATAGTATTGTGTGCGTGGGTGTGTATCTCAGTAGTACATAGTTTTGATCCTTTCCTCATCCTTTAGATGAAGAAAGTAAGGGCCCATAAGTTAAATTGTTATGGTGACACTTCTGCTAGAGTATTGGGGACATGGCAGCTCTGTTGGAGCACAGAACCTCAGGCAGCCCCTACCCCCAATACCTGCTCTCTGCAGGCCAGCATAGGCCATTCTTGAAGCAGCAGGAGTTTCTCCTCCCATTGCCCAATTATTCAGTCTGACAGCGGTATGCAAGCCACCTCAACAGTGGCCACCTGCTATAGAGCAGGTAGCTAAAGCAACCCTCTAGTAGCTCTTGATCTGAGTCCTTTGGATGGAGCAATGTGCTCACTGGGGCATCTCCAGCATCACAACTCCCTGAAACTGCAGAGAGAGAAGCCTGTCTTGCTCAGGGCCCACATGGAGGTTTCCAATGGCAACCTGCTCTGAAGCTACTGGGACTAATGTACTGGTGCTGCTGCAGGGTTTTCCACATTGTTACACCCAGCCCCACTGAGGGGCCCTGTATACAGTCTTCCTCTGCGCCCCCCCCCCAAGCCTCTCCTGCTGCAGCTCCCCATAGTACATCAGCCAGAAGCTTGCACTGAGCTCAGTGAAGATTGGGTCTGGGCAGGTGCTGGGTGTTTTTCCCTTTTTGCATCATGTTCATGATGGGCCAATCAGGTTGAACCTCAGTAGATCAGTCAAGTTTGTGATTTTCAACTATATTCAAGAAGTTTATTTCGTGGATCAAAAATAGAACAAACTGGTGCCTAACCCACTGCAATCAAACAACTGGGGTTGGAGACACGTCCAATCAGGTTTGTACGGTAAGGAACCCTGAAGTGGGTATAAAACAGCAGGAACCAGCTTCATTCATTTAGATGGCCTTCAAATAGGGATTTCAACAAAGGATCTCTAAATAGGGATGTTCAACAGATGACCTTCATAGTCTTAGACATCCAGACCTCCATATACTTCCAGATTTCCATAGACTTTTGTGGAAACCTAGCTACTGCTCCTGTCTCTGACACCACTTGAAAAGGACATTATTAGCCCAGTCCTAGTGTTTCTCTGAAAGAGTTAATCACCATTTTTTGTTTTTTTGAGACTTGGTCTCGCTATTTTTGCCCATGGAACCTCAGGCTCATGTTGCCCATGGTCCTACGGACTCAAGCAATCCACAGCCTCAGTTTCCCAGATAGCTGGGATTACAGGCATGTGCCACCACGCCTCGCTATTTTTTGGGACTAGGTCTCACTATGTTGCCCTGGGAAGGACTCGAACCGTGGTCCCCAGACCCAGTTATGACTCCATAGGCTGTCATTTACAGGCATGGGCCACTGTGCCCAGCTAAAAAGAGTTAATCACTGTTGAGGTACGCCAGTAACTCACAAAGGACTGTAACTCTGGTGTCTCTGACGTTGCCTCCTGGTGATGAATGCTGACTAGTGCAGATTAGTACTGCTTACCAGTGACTGATTCTCTCTGTCTGGGCGCCTTTGAGGGCTGTCCACTGCTTCTGATCATCCAACACTGTCTCTTGGCACTGTGAAGCCTGGGGCTATCCAGCCTAGACTTCAGATTATCGCTGTGGACTGCTACAGTTTTGCCTCAGCAGCCCCACATGTGAGTTCCTCCAACCTCCACCATGAGTTGAATCCTAGCCATTGTTTACTGGCATGCCACCAGCTCCAGGCCCTTGTCAAAGAATGGTGGTGCTATGTTGCATGAGTGGCTTTGGTTTTGGGCTACAGGAGACTAAGGTTAGAGAGCTCATCACTTATGGTTTAGAAACTTTTCTTTTACCCCAAATCTTCTGTTTGATACTGAGTGGTTTTGCAATTGCCAGTGCACAAATGAGAACCCACAAATGGGAACCTGTCCACATCTTTGGCACTGTTTTAGTATGAGTTAGCATTGAGCAATCCAAAATGTAATATCCTCAGAAATCCAAATTTTCCATTTGTTCATCTTTCCACTGAATTGATGGCTCTCAGTAGACTTAAGAAATGGTGTTTCCCATTCTGTATCAAAAACATGCATTTCTCTCTATGATCTCTCTTCTTCTTAGAACTGATGTAATAGAATCATTCTTTAGAGTCAAAGAAAAAAACATTTTTCCCAAGAAACCAGGAGTATCTCATCCAATCACCTAAATTTGGTAATCAGGGAGACTCTTAGTTAGCCCAACTCTATTATCTCTATGCTTTTGATTTCATACTATAGATTACCCCTTATACATCTTTCAGTCAAGGAAGTATGCTGGTCATGAAGAAAACAAAAAGCAAACAAACAAACAAAAAACAATGTGTCTCCCCTCTGGACTTTATAGCCTTAAATTGAATTAAACTTTATTAAGAAAATTGTATCTTTGTAGATACATAGTGTACTCATTCTACTAGATTCAAGTAGATAATATATTCTACTGCAGTATACATTTGCATTATACAATGTGATGAGTTTTTTATCAATTGCTACAAATGCAACATTTGAAGAAAAATATGAAGTTTTTCATATAAGACACATGCTGTACTAATCCAAAAATCTAGATGATTAACATTATTCAGGACTATCAATTTATTGGTTATATGCAACTTCTTTATTTATGGTCTAATGTGAAAAAAAAGTAGTTGTTTTTATGAATTTGTTGAAGAACTTTAGTAAATTTAATATAATCACCAAATTTTTAACACATGGAAAATGGAGATCTTTGTACAATGTGCTAGAAAATAAAAATATCAAAATGAATGTAAAAGTTTTTCATGAAACCACTAACTTTTCAGTAGTAATTGTGGGGTAGAATTTTTTATATGAATTCAATGCAGTTTTACTAAGAAATGACATTATTGCATTAAATTACAAATAACTATACCTATCTTTAAAAATTAATGGAAAAAAGGACACCTGCCCCCCTGTATATGGAATGTTCAAATTCTGTTTTATTTTTATTTTTGCTAGCAGTACCTTTAGAGCTCAGCAGCTCTTTACCACAAAAGAAAGTTCTGTTATTTTTTCAACAAATATTCATATTCTTTGGCTGTCACTTTTCCAATATGACCAGATAAATCACTTTCATTTTGATTTCAATAACTAGAAATACAAATCTAACATTTGTTTTGTTTAGTCATAGTAACTGTATGTGTTTATTTCCTGGAGTTAAACTTTAATTGCACTCGTTGCTATAATTGTTATACTATTATATATTTTTTCTCATTTAGATTTTTGGATTAGAATATTATTATTGTCTTTTCTATACATTCCATTTTTACTTCAACATTCGATTCCTGCAAATCAGGACATTTAGACTAAATGTTATTTTTATTTAATCATCTTTTACATTTTAATTTTACTCTTTCAATCAAGTAAGGTAGATTCTGTGGCATTATTATTTGATGTATTTTGGATTATATTAGTGGAGTCTTTTTTACTTTATTGCATAAGGAGTTACACAGGAGAGCTTTTAAAAATCCTTATGTCAATGTTCTAACTCATTTTAATTAAATAACTCTCTAGAGTTGAATCCATATATCACTTTTTAAAAAAACATTTAAGCAATTTCAATACGCATCCATGTTAGAAAAACACTGAAATAGGTGAAGGAAATGCTGACCTTTTAAGAAGGTAAGGCTGACCTTGATTTATCTATAAACTACTTTATGCCATGATCTTCTGATCTATTTTTCATCTGAGCTTTATTTTTATGTAAATTTTGATAAAAGAAAAATATACACAAAAATAAATGTAAACTGTGAAGTTTTAGCTACAATTATGAAAACTGTAAGACTACCAGACAACTTCATAACTGAAAATATAGTGTTCTTTTCATTCACATTCAGTTGCCTTCTTGACCTCACAGATAACCACTGTTTTTAATGTTGTGGTTATTTTTCACTGTTTGTGTGTGTGTTTGTGTGAAAATATTTAGAATGTGTATGTTTCCATGACTGTTATAATCATGACTATGTTATCCTTTGAACTTGATTCATGTGTTATAATTCTTTACTATAAGCATCATAACATAGGATTGGTTATTCTTTGTTTAATCAGTATTATGGATCAGAGAGCCTTTCATGTTGCTTTATGTTGCTATAGTTTTTCAGTTATTTCCCTGAGAGCATAATCCTTCCTTGTGGAAATATACCACAATGTATTTTTAAATAATGATTAATAATAATTGCAGATAATAATTTTTGTTATTGCAAGTAAAACTGCTTTAAAAATTTATATGCAAACTCCTGATACATGTGTGTTATCATTTTTTCTGTGCTATTCTCAAGAGTAGAATTACTGGGGCATACGATACATGCATGTTTGGCTTTAAGATCATACTATTTATCTTAGTAATCCCAGCAGTTGTATTGATTTATATCTTTAACAGCCAGATATAAAACCTCACCCTGTTTTGCAATCTCACCAACAGTGGATTTATCATTTATTTTAAGCATCTTGCAAATAAACAACAGTTTATTGTAGTGATTTAATATCTTCCATTCTTATTTTCTTTATTATTCACTAACTTTGTTTAGTAGAGGAAACATTTTTACAACATATATACATAATTTGGGGGAATATGTTAGCAAATCAATTGATCTATGTTAGCACACTACACTTACCACCAAAGCACCCATAATCCACCACTATAGTCCCCTGGTACCCTCCCCCCATTTTTCTGCTAGTAGTTTCAATCCTATCATATTATTTCTAGGTTGTTTTTTTTTTTTTTTTTTTTAGTTTTTTGGTTCTTTTCATATGTTTCTTTATAGTGCACAAAAGCAAAATATTCTATTATTTGTCTTTTGCTTTCTGAGATCTATCACTTAGGATAATCACATCCAACCTCATCCATATTGTTGTAAATGGCAGGATTTCCTCTCTTTATAGCTGAGTAGTATTCCTTTGTGTGTGTATGTATAAATATATATATATATATATATATGTGTGTGTGTGTGTGTGTGTGTGTATCACATCTTTGTACACATCTCTGGATAGATAGAAGTTGTTTCCATTAACTTGGCTATTGTATGTGGAATTGCAATGACTATATGAGTGTATATATGCTTTCAAATTAGTATTTTTGCATTCTTTGGGTAAATAATATGGAGTGGAAGTGTTGGATTATATGGTAAATCTATTTTTGCTATTTAGAGAAACCTACATGCTGCTTTTCATAGAGACTGGGCCAACCTACATTCTTATCAGAGTATATGAGGGTTCCTTTTCTGTACAACCTCACAACAGTTCTTGTTTCTGTTATATCTGACCTGACATAGGCTATTCTCACAAATATGAAGTGGTATCTTTTTTTTTAACAAGCATGATTCACTTTACTTTCTGATATAAAAACTCTGTGGTGAACACAGCTGGAGCTTGGGATCTTGCATGGAGATGTTTGTGTGGGTCTTCACCAGGGAATGAATTCCTGATAGGGAGATGTGGTGAACACTGTCTCTTTCTAGAGGTTGGAGGTGAGATAGCTGTAGGTCTTGGAGATGGCATTGAAGGTGGACTTGGCAAAGATGCCCATGCTGGCAGTGTAGTCCCTGACTGAGGTATAGTAGTCATTGATTCCTGCCATCAGCAGCAGCTTCTTGGACACAGGGGCTGAGATGATGCCAGTGCCTCTCAGGTTAAGCCACCAGCACAGAACCACAGAGATGAGTCACCTTGCAAGGGACAGTGTGGTGATTGCTGTTCTTATTTCCCCCAGTAACCTTCCGGTATGGGGCAGGTGAGGAGTTTGGCCAGGATGATGGCCCCTTCATTGGCAGTGGCACCACCTTGCAGCATTTGTCATCCAGATCAACATGCCTGTTGTAGTCTCTGGTGGTGGCAATGCTTTGAATCTGGTCTACTGCTCCATGCAAGTCTGCTTTTGTACAGCATGATCTTCAAAATTTTATCCTTGAGGGATAGCCTTAGGAAACAGTCAACAATCTCTGATTTCTTGATGAGCAACAAGAAGAGGTAAATCTCCTCCAACAACTTAATCTTCATGTCCTCAACCAGGCAGCCCAGCTTGGTGAGGGGGGATATATTCCTTGTCCTTGGCCCTCCTTCCACGAGCTCAGTGATTGCTGACTTGACTTCAGCCCCTGCCATGACCCCACCTGGGATGCACCATGGTGGAAGCCCCCACAACTTCCCATTCTAGGACCACTGGGACCTACCACAGTTCTAGTGTTCTCTGCCATTTAGTGAGGTTCTTGGAGAAAAAACTGAGGTGGTATTATCTTCTTGTGCTTTTCATTTGCATTTGTCGTATGGTAATGATGATGAGTACTTTTTCATGGCCTGTTGGCCATTAGTATGTCATCTTCCTTCCACTTTGGAATCGGGTTGTTTTCTTCCTATTAAGTTCTGTATGAATTCAATTTTGCTTGAGTATTAGTTACTTGTTAGATTTATGGTGTGTGATATATTCTCCAAATTTGTTATTTGTTATCATTTGTGGTCATTTATTAGAATGTCTTCACTTTATTATTAGCTTGTTTCACAGTGCAGAAGATTTTTTTTAAATTATTCCTTTTAACATTGTGGATGATTACAAAAAATATCATTAATGTCAGTCATGAAGTGTTTGGGTAGTGTTTTCCTCTGGTCATCTTATGGATTCAGGTCTTAAAGCAAAGTTTTTTTTGTCTACTTTGAGTAATTTTTTTGTACAATATGAGAGAAATTCCAGTATCATTTTTGTTTTTGCATAGGACTGTCAGTATTCCCAGCAGCAGTTATTGAAGTGATTTTCCTTTCTCCATTGTATACTCTCAAGTCATATGTCTAAATGAATTGTCCATATAAGTGGGTTTATTTCTGTGATTCAATTTTATTCCATTGATATATGTGTCTGTTGATTCCATTACCGACTGTTTTTATGACTATAACCTGGTAGTATAGTTTGAAATCTGGGAGTATGATACCTTCACTCTTATTTTTTGTCAATATTTCTTTGGCTATTTGGGATCTTCTCTGATTCCACATCAATTTCAGTAGTGGTTGCTTATTTCTCTGAAGAATGTCACTAAGTATTTGTCAGGAGCTATGTTCTCATAACTCTATTTCTGGCTTGCTCTGATAAGCTGCTGAATGCTTGCCTAATTGGTATGGAAGGAAAAGCAGAAAGACCTTAACTTGTCTGTAAAGCTATCTTTGTAAAATTCTTCGTTCAGGTCTTACTTTGGCCTAACTTGAGCCAAGTTTGACAAAACTTGCTATAGGTGGTCTCCTGGTAAAGATATGCTTATAACCGTGTAACTCTGGATCAAGCCTTCTTTTGTTACTGATTATAAAAGTGTAATGCTGAATAAATTTGGGGCCACAGTCCAGAGAAAAAGCCTGTGGGTCCTTCTGTCCCAGGTTAGACTCAAGTGTCAATCCTTACCCTCCCCCTTAGGACTGTTCAATCACACCATGGCTGGCTTGCGACAGGTATTTACTTAACTACTGTATCTATAGATTAATGTGGCTAACAGTCATTTTAACGGTTTTATTTTTTAAAATTCATGAATAAAGAATATCTTTAAATTTTCTTAAGTCTTCTACTTCTTTTAGTAGCTTTCTTTGAACAGGTTGTTCACTTACTTGTTAGGTACATTTCTGGGAATTTAACAATTATTGAATCTGTTGTAAATAATACTGTTTTATTGATCTCTTTCTTCAAATTGATTCTTAAATATTTTTGCCAATATTGATTTTCTAGCTTGCTACTTTATTGTACAGAAATTTTGGTAATATTTTAGTTGATTTTATATGGTTTTCTGTATTTATCACATCATCTGTAAGTATTGTTAATTATTTATTCTTTCTCTCTCTGGACCTTTTATATCTTTATCTTGCTTAATTGCTCTAGTGAGGGCTTCTAATAGTAGGCTAGTAGTGGTGAGAGTAGTCATAAAATAATTTCTAGCTCTAGAAAGTAAGGTGAGAGCTTCTTAGTGATGAATGCAGGATATTATCTAGGAACCAGTCATATCTAACCAAAGAACCATGGAAACATCAGCTGAGATGAGACTGTAGTAGCCTACAGCAACAGTCTGAAGCTTGGACTGGACGGTACTGGATACTGGTCAGAACAAAAATGGAGGCAACATACCAAGAAGCAGTGCCAGATGATGAAATGCAGTGGACATCTCTCAAAGGTGCCTTAACACAGCCCTGGTCCCCTGTCAATGTCAATAGGCCTGGGCAGCACTGGCTTGTCATTACAGAGGTCTCCAGGAGGTGGTATCAGAGATGCAATTATTAACAACTCTTTATGACTTCTTGTGCCATAACGACAACAAACAGCTCTTTGAGAGAGCAGACCTGGTGCCTTTGGTACACTTTTCAGGTGATGTCAGAGGCAGAGCCAGAGGGAGGTGTGGTGGCCAGTCTCTACAAAGCTCTTTGGTTTCTCCTCTTTTTTGGAAGTTAGCTTCTGGTTGCTTCTTTCTTCAGAAGCTGGTCTTTCTACTTTCTTTGGAGACCAGAAAAAGGATCATTCAAGTTGGCTCTTGCCCTATCTTATATCATCTTTAGACTACTTTCAATTCTAAGTGACAGGTTGGACCATTTTAGGACCTATCAGCTCATTTTTAATTTTCAATCCAAATAATTCACTGAGATGATTGAACATAATTGGTTTAGTAAGCTCCCTACTTAGTTGTTCATTCTATGATGCAAACACCAAATGTGAAAGTACAAATTTGGAACCTGCAGAGACCTGTCCAGCCCTAATCTCAGGACAGGCTCGTGACCTGCTGGGCTCCAAGGATCAACAGATAAAACTGACCTCAGTGTGGCTGGAGACACTCTGCACCTGGTATTTCTTCAGAGGATTGGATGTAACATATACAGGGGGAATAATCCAGCAACAGTGGGACATGGGTCCCTTGGAATCCTTGGAATCCACAGCCATCTCTTCTACCTGTGTCTCCAGGAAGCCACAGAACTGGATCTCACCTAAAGTTGCCCCATACTCTTACTGGAAACCTTTAAACCAGAGACTGTGGAACTAGCTGTTGCCTACTATGGTCGAGCTTTGTCTAGCACAGGACAACCTGGCCTCTGCAGGCCCAGTGGGGCTGCATGCCTTGGGCTGGCATAATAGGGCAACCACTGTCTTCCACTGCTGCTGATAAACCACTACTGGTAGCCTGAGCTCCAGTGGGACCACTGTTGGCAGGTGGCAACCTACTTTGGCTTGTGCTACCCTCTGGGTCACTTTTGGGGCTGGGCACTAGAGTCCAGAGGCAGGACCTCCTGGCTGACTCTGGCCAAGGGAATGTCCAGAGGAAGTAACTCTGGTGACATGTGCCTGGTGCCTTGGGGTTCTGGTGTCATTCCCACAAAGAAAGTGCATAAGGGAAATCAGCATCTCCATCTGTTGTTAATCACAATACTTCTACCCCATCTATAACAATGTTTAGCATTTCATTTGTTAGCTAAATTATAATTAAAGCAGAGGTCTATCACTGGGAAAATTTTGTTCCTGAAAAGCTGCTAAAGTTGCATTATGATATATTGAAAACTGCATAAACTTTGTCTGTACAGACTTGTGACATCAATACCCACAGATGAATGTTCATAGTTTCTTTTGCTATCATCCACTTTACATTTAACACTTTAAATCTTACTTTGTATAATTTACCCAGAATCTGTTTCTATATATACACATGCAAAATATGGTAAAGAAATGAAGTCACTCTGGATAATCTCAGGCAAAATATAAAATGGTGTCAGTTGCCTAGATATTTCAGATGAGTTGTGTTTCTCTTGGTTTGAGTTATAAAGATAATTATTGCAATTCTGCATTTTATATGCATAGGCAAATCCTTAGAACTCAGAGTGTGGAAAAGTGCTGAGGATAGTGATTTCAAAATGAAAGGAAGAGATCTATTTTAAAGTGAAATAAGAATTTTAACTATGGTTATTATTTTGGTTTAAAGTTAGAAAACTTTCTATTTAAAAAATTTCATTAACATTTTAGTGATCAGATTGACTTCCTTAGTATGTAAATTAAAATGGACTCAATATAGCAGGGAAACTGGGTCAATGTTGATGATTAACACAGGAAAAATTCATAGCATGGGAAACAATCAGCTTTGCTGTGCATACTTAAGAAGGAAAGATGTTGTGCTTGTGAGGAGATTCTTACAGCTAAGATGTCACATGGCAGTCCTTCAGAATGTAATAATGAATGCCTCTCTACTATAATAACACCTATTCTGATCCATTCATTCTAAACTGTACATAAATATAAAGGATATTGAGAATATATTTGAGATGTCAATGAAATAAAATGTTGTCATAGGATAATGGTTTCCTGCTGCTTCATAAAATACTGGTCCAAAGGGGAGACTTATATTTTCGGAGTATAAGACATTAATCCCATGACAGTGTTTTATTGCTGTGGTTGTATTTCTACCATAAAAATGAATGTGTAGATTTAATCAATTTATTTGACATATGATGATGCAGAAAATTGACAGCAATTTATCATTATTATTATTAGACTGTTGTGTTATTGTAGACAGGTATTTTAGGAACTTTAACTTTCAGATTGAGGGGCAATAGAGGTTTCTCATTGGCCACAGGTTAGTTCTTATATTAGCAAATTTAACAATTGAGAGACAGTGTGATTGACATACCCAAAAGGATTTGTATAGTGGTTCTATTAGTATTATAGTCCCACATTTCAATTTGCTGACAGGTAAAACATAAAAATTTGATATATTTATTGAGTAAGAAAACCACAATTGCAAAAATAAAGTTGAGCTTTTCCATATGTTTTATAAGGCATTTACAAAACCTGCTTTGCTTCTTTGAATAATGATTATTGTAATGGATGATATCAGATTAGAACATAATATCATAATTCAAAATACCTTGACTGGGATAGCTTGGGGATACTCTTTTTTAATTGATTATTTACATATATATTTTTCTTACATCATTGTATACCCCAAAATTCACCTACCCCCGTATCACCCATGTACAATCATCATGATCCTTTGTACTTATCCCTCCCCTGATTTTATCCTCCTCTTTCCCCCTCCCTTGCTGTATGCTTCAGTTTTGTTATCAGCTTTCTAGTTTTGACATTTTCTTGTCCCTTTGTTTGGTTTCTCTATATCCCATATATAAGTGAGACCATCTGGTATTTATCTTTTTCTTTCTGACTAATTTCAGTTAGAATAATTTCTTCTAGCTCCATCTATGTTGCCCCAAATGACATGGTTGTGTGTCTTTTTTGATCACTAAATAGTACTTCATTGTGTGACTGTACCCTAACTTTTTAATATGTTTGACTGTTTTGTGACATTTGGGTTATTTCCATATCCTGGCTATTGTAAAATAGTTCTTGAATAAACATAAGAGTGCAGGTTTCCTTTTGAATTAGTGTTCTTGCATCCTTTGGGCAGATTCCAAGAAACAGAATCAGTAGATCAAATGATAGCTCCATTTTTAGCAGTTTGGGGGTCCTCCATTTTTAGTAGTGTGGGGTCTTTATAAATCCTCAAACATTTGAGCCAACCCAACATATTTCACAAAAGATGTGCAGGAGATCTCAGAAAATAAAATAAATTCCATGAGAAACGCAAGGAACAGAGGATCAAAATTGAAACTTTAAATAAATAAGAAAATATATTCAATTATAGGATGTAGGAAGAAAAATTTCTAGGCAAAGTCAAGGAAGTGGAGTAAGCCAAACTGAAAATTGAATCAGCCTACTTGAAGATGCAAATAGAAAAATAATTAAACATAAGAAAATAGATTTACAAAAGGAAAAAAAATGAAGGAAACTATTTGACATCATGAGGAATAGTAGTGTAAGGATTATATGCATTCCAGAGAGAGGAGAGAGAAGGGAGATGAAAAGTAATCTAAAATAATAATGAAATAAAATTTTCCAAACCTTAAGGAGGAAATATTATATAAGCATACAAAGCTAAAGGAACACCAAGTTGCCTAAACAAAAGGAGACCCACAGCAGACTTATACTAGTGAAACTTTCAAGGGTACAAGACAAGGGAAAAAATATAGATGCCAGGGGTGGAGGGAGGGGGAAGATAACCTATAAAGGAATGCTGATTGGCTACCAGCCATCTCTGGAGAAAATCTTTGTACAAAAAGTATGGAGTGACATAACACAAATATTCCAAGGTAAAACTTCTGTCCAAGAATACTCTATCCTGAAAAGTTACTGTATCCTCCTTCAGCTACAATGAGCAAAAGTATTCTTAGAAATGATGGAATCTTAGGGAGTTTACAACCAAGAAACATTACAAGGAGCTAAAGTATTTATTTAAAATAAAAATGGAATTAAATAAAATCATATATCAGAGAGGAAAATAATAGTAGCAAATCTTTATGTCAATAATTACTCTAAATATCAATGGTACTAACTCTAAATTAAAATGACCCAGACTAGTTGGATTAAGAAACAGAATGAACCTTCTGCTGCCTCCAGGAAATGCACCTAAGTTCTGCCATTTGCTGAAATGTCTTTATTTTAATCATATTGTCTTTGACTGTACAGAGGTTTTATTTTGATCTTTGTTCCTTTTGTTTACTTTTGTTCCTTTTGTTTACTTTTGCTGTGGAGTCAGGTCATCAAAGGAATTACTGTTTTCTTTTATATGTTTTATAGACTCTGGTCTTTAGTCCATTGTCAGTTTTATCATATATGTTCTGCTTATTTTGGGATTTGTTCTTTTTCTATTTCCTCAAGATGAGACAAGTCATTTAGTTTAGTTCTTTGTTTTTTGATGTGTATGCTATATATTTTCTTCTTAGCTATGCTTTTGCTACATCCTGTAAATTTTGTAAAGTTGTATCCTCATTATCATGTCTTTAGTTTACTTGATTTCCTCTTCAATTTCTTCATTAATCCAAGGTCCTTCATTAAGAGAATGTCAATGGAGGAAAAGTATCGACAAATTAAACTTCGACAAATTAACGTTTCCTCTCTAAATACTCTTGTCCATATTTTTCAGACTAATCTAGTAGCTTATAGTATAGTTCATATTATTAATTTCCTTTACAACAGACTTTATTTTAATGTTTTAGAGCAAAATTGAGCAGAAAGTTATTCTTAAACTCAAATTTCTGACATTTATTGATTTTTATGAGCACATTAGCATTATTTTCACATAAGCTAAGTTTTATGACTATCATTGGTTCACATTATTTCGTTCTGAAGATTGATGTTAATTCTGGCTGGGTTCTTTTTTCTTTATTCTCATTCTGTTGTGTAAGTTAATTAACTAAAAGAATTAAAACTATTTCTAGTCTTAGCTGGTCATAGTAATGAGCATTTTTTTTCTTGGAGTATAAATTAAGCAGGAGGGGGAAACTAAAGAAGAACGCAAAGAAAATTTTTGTTATTGGAGACTAAGAAATTTGGATTTCTTAAGCAAACAATAGAACTAAATTATATAAAATGATTTTTCTCTTCAAGTTTTCATCTTAGAAGTAGCATTCTTGTTTATCTACTATCGTTCCTACAAATCATTCATACATGTTGATGTCCACTGCTAATTACCAAGTCCAAGTAATTATATTTCATCTTGGCAATCATACTAGTGTCAGTGTGATTTATTCATCTCTAGTTTTATTTCTCTTCAAACCATGTGTGCTCTCTACTTAGAGTGAAAAACTGAGTGAATCATATATCTAGGCAGAATCCCTTGATTATGAATAGTGCATCAGAGGTGATCTTGATGTAACTGACTCAAAAATTAATGAGTCAGTTTAATCAAAAGTAAAATGCTTTTACTTGAATAACTTCTGTAGCTCACGAAATATCCACCATGTTTTTGTCTACATTATTCCCCTAAATCTGAATGTTAGAACCTAAAGAGCTTATTCCATAGTGTAGACTAATAGATAAGTATTGGATATAGGTAATTTTATTGCTTAGTGTTTGACAATATTCCCCATTGTTCAATGTCAGTTTTCTTTCATTATCTCTTCACCCTTTTATTTCATTCAAGTGATTTCCCTACTATTCTATCTTAATCTAGGTAATAAGCCCTCTGAGAACTAGGATAATGTATTTTATTCCCGTGTTTTCTAAATTGATCTAATAATAAATGTTCAACAAGTATTCTAATTGATTTATTGATAGTGCTAAAATGAAACTCCTGTGTCAAATGATTTCAATAAGGATATAAGTCATTTTAATTATAAGTACATTCAAAAATATATTTTTATTGTAGTGATCATATCATATTTGAGTAAATAATTTTGATATAGTGAGTCATTAAATCATGATTTCACTTTGTACAGGAATGAAAAATGCTTTCCCCAGATCTTTTGATTAATTTAAATGTATGATACCAGAACATTTTAATTAGATTAAAATGCATGGGAAAATAAAACAGCCAATTTGATATTTATGTATAGACCCTGTTTTGATATTAAAATCAATACAGAAGAAGTCAAATTTTTCTCAATAATCTTCAAATGAAAAGAGATCATAGCTTTTAAAATAATTTTCACTTATGGGCCAACTTTTCAGATTAAATTCACTAGGAATGTATATCATGAGGTAGCTATAATATAGAATTAATAATACCTTGTCAGTCAAAATTTTAGTTCCAGTTTTACTTCGGTTACTTGATAGCTATTTGAGGTTAAGCAATGAATCTGTCCATGAACATTCTCAATTTCTGCTGTGAAATTGTAATAATTTTGTTTGCCTCGTGGGTTTCATATTAAGATTAAATGAAACAGTATCTGTGAAAACTTTCATACATTCAATAGGGATTCCAGAGGGAAAAATAATTCTTTATCTCAAGAGCTAAACTCATTTTCAATTTTTTTCAACTGTAGGATAAAGTGTTTAGTTCTGCTATGTATTTTCTAAATAAAATACTTTTCTTCTCAGAAACTTGCTTTTGAGCATCTTTTTTATCTGCAAGTTGTTAGTTTTATTAAATTTACTACTTTTTAATTTATTTTTATTGTTTACATATATATTTTTACATCATTGTATCCCTCAAGGTTCTCCCACCATCATATTCTTTGATCTACTCCATAGGCATCTTTGCAAGCCACAAAATAATTTAATTATAGCATAAACTATGGTAACGATTCCAGGTAATACTGAGAAAGCGTTTACCTTATATATTCCACATAGATTATGATCTGTTAAAATGCTGACATTTTCTTATATGTGGATGATTGTTTGGCTTAGAGTAAATTTGGTGTAACCAGATAAATATGATTGTGGAGACAATGACTTCTTGAAACTTCTGTTTGAAACTTGCTCCATCAGTGGTGAAAGACAGAAACAATCACTGCTTGTTGCCATCCTGGTCATGAAATGTAAGTTAATGAAAGAAGGAAATGGATATGACTGATGGGTCACATCTCTTGCTTGTCTTGTATTGGTTGTGGACAGAACTTTTGAGTCATTCATGCTCATCATGACAGGCCACGATTTTTTTTTTTAATGTATTCTCTTCTAGCATTCTTTGATGAATGTTAGCATGTTAAAGGACTATTTTAGCATTGTGTATGGATTTTTTTCCCAACTTTTAACCTATTTGTGGTTAAGAGGGGGCTTATTCTAGCCAACTTATATGTGGGTTTTCCTTTTCCTATGAATTTGTAAAATTATCCTTGAATTGGGATGATCAGAACATAAACATTTAATATAATTGTTGACATGATCTGGTTTAATTATAATATCTATTTGTTTTCTATTGTCTCTACTCTTTTTCTTTTGTGCTTATTTTCAAATAAATTTTAAAAGGATTGAGATTTTTTTTGTGTGTGTTTTAGTTTATCCCCTTTGTTGGCTGATAGCTGAATTCTTTGTTTCATCACTTATTTGTTATCTCTGATCTTTTCATTCTCTTTTGTGGGAGGTGATGTATCTTTGTGGTTTTGATTTGCATTTCCTTTGATGTTAAGTTATGGCAAGCAATTATTTTTTGATTAGCACTTGGACATCTGTATGTCTTCTTTGGAGGCATGTCTATTTACCACTACTGTTAGTTCTGATTGCATTTTTAATTTTCTTGTTGCTGAGTTATATGTGTCCTTTGTAGATTTTTGACTTTATCCCCATATCAGATATATAATGTACAAATGCTTTCTTTTGTAGTCATAGGATGTCTGTTTAAATGATTTCTTTCAATCTACAGAAGATTTTTTTTCAGTTTTTATTTTTTTTTAATTACTTGTTTTTTATGTCATTGTCAGACCCAGGATCTTCCACTACCATGTTACCTGTGCACCATAATCTTAATCTTTTGTGCCTTTCCCACTCCTGATCATCTCCCCCCCCCTTGCGCTATATTTTTGTTCTGACAGTTATATTTTTGCTGAGTTTTAAATTTTGTTTTGTTTTTGTCTGTTCATTTTTTTTTCCAGTCTGTAGATTTTCAATTAGATTTACTCTCCTTTGTTTAGTATGCTTTTATATCCATTGCCATTATAGATTAGACCCCAAAGAAATCATTGAAGCCAATATCTTTTTTCTATTTTCTGTTATTTTATTGTTTCAGTTATCATATCCAAATATTTAAATTTTAATTATTTCTGGGTGTAGTGTGAGATAGTGGTCTAGCTTCATTCTTTTGCATGTGACTGTCCAAATTTACCAACACTATTTGTCAAAGACTTTCCTTTTGTATATGCTTGTACCCTGTTTTGTAAATTAATTGTCCATATAAAATTATTTCTGAACTCTCAATTCTAGTCAATTGTCTGTGTGTCTATATTTATTCCAGTTTTGATTCCTATAACCTGTAGTATAGTTTGAATTCTGAGAGTGTAATACCTCTCTTGTTTTTGTCAGTATTCTTTTGACTATTCAGGGTCTTTGTTTCCATATAAATTTCAGTAATTTGTAATCCATTTCTCTGAAGACTATTTTTGGTAAGGTTTTAAAACTATGTATTACTTGGTAAGATAACCATTTAACAATGTTAGTTCTTTTATTCCATGATTGTTGTAGATGTCATATATTACCTTTATAATGTTGAGTTATATTCCTTAATGCCCAAATTTTATGGGATTTAATCATGAAAAAGTGTTTATCAATTCAAGCACCCATTCAAAGAGGAAACAAAGAGATTCCTCTTCAACTGTTAATAGGATTATTACTGGGGTATGGGACAACCCATTTTAAAATTTTTGTCAATGTGGGTTCTCCTGCCTGCATGCAAGTAGTTGCCCAGAGATCAACTAGCAATAAGGGTAAACATACAGGTTTATGTACTGTAAAGGGGAAAAACAAACAGATTCTAGTAGCCCACACCCACACAACTATTCCAAGCAGAAAGAAATCCTACTTCTGCTCCTCAGGGAGCTGCATGGGGTTTATCTCAGTCTGAAACTGCCAAGTTTCATCCTTGTCCTTTGGTTCTCCATCACTCCCAACATGAGGTTCAGCTCCTATCTTTCCAGGTTGCACAGTGGCTCAGGATTTCATCAGGGTCACCTCTCTTCTACCTTCACACAGGTCCTGACCCTTTGGGGCCCGATGCTAGGAGAGCCCCAGAAGACTCCGCTCTGCGTCCTTTTCCTCCAGGCACCAAAACCTCTGAGCTCTCCAAACTTGCCTCCTCTCCCTTTCTTTCCCAAAGTTCATTTGTCATCTCTGATCTTTTCTTTTTTTATCCTCTCTCCCTCCCCCTCCTCCAAACCAAGAAACCCATTTTCCCTCTAAACATCCTCTTAGTGCTTCATTTTTTGCTTCCACATCCAGAATTTGCAACAAAGTAAAAAGTACCTTATTTTTTTAGGCTTCTGTTTTTCAGACACAGCTAATGGCATCAGTGCCTGAATTTCATGAACAAATATACTGCCCATGTTAAGAACATGTGTACTGCCCATGTTGTGGTCATGGCTTCATTATCACATGATTTGGATATTTCCTCTTGTTGATATAGTGAATTAAATTAATATATAATACAAATAATCCTTGCATTCCTGGGATAACACTTCATGAGTGATCTTTTAATGTATTTCTTAATTTATTTTGCTAATATTATGTTGAGGATTTTGGCATTATGTTCTTGAGAGATATTTGATATTTTTTTATGATATACTTTTTTATGATATACTTGTCTTCTTTTGGTATTGACACTGGGTCAAAATAAGGCAGAAATCTCCAACCAACAAGTTAAAGGCTGGGGGTCGGTGTGAAGCGGCACCTTTAAATGCAGCTTCTGCTACTCAGATTGTTTCAGATTCTTACAATGCATAAATAGCAGTTCCCAGTCAAATGCAGTTTAACAACAGGGTTTCATAACAAGGAAAATTAAGCAGGAAAACAGAAAGTCAACCAAAAGTCCTTAATGCTACTGAAGCCAGGACCTCAATATGGGCAGTCTTAAAATCTATGCACTGATGCCATTAACTGTGTCTGAAAAACACAGAGTTTAGGCATACTCAGGAAGGGTGTGTAGAGAGGGAGAGAGGGAGAGGGAAAAAAGGAAAGGAGCAGAGACTATAGGGGACAGTCTTTTGTGGAGAAGAGGCTTCTGGGGAAAGGAGGCTTCTGGGGAGAGGAGGCTTCTGCCTCTTTTGGACCCGATTTCACTGAAAGTGGACAGTTATCTACCCCAATCACCATTTTTAGTCCCAAAGGTCCCAAAGACATGTCTAAGATGGTGCCCCTTTGTTCCTCCAAACCTGAGGCAGGCAAAATCCAGTCTATTGTAAAATCCAGTCTTTCTGTCTTCACTTTGCTTCTTCTTATTTCAGTGTTACAAGCTGTTTAGCTTCTCCAAGGCTGTTCAAACTTTTTCAAGAAATACTGATGCCAAGTCAGCTTTCTAAATCTCTGGTTATCTCCAGGTACCAGCACACTCTTCCAGGGGACTTCCATCCAGCCTGGCCCCTTGGGCTCCTCTTTACCAACCTGTCATTCTCCTTTCTCAAAAGACCATGTCTCAGTTTTGCTCCTTTCTTTTTTATATCTTTTTTTTCCCCTTTTCTTCCCCTCCCGTCCTGAAAACCAGAGGCTCCAATTTCCTCTCATAGACCCTCCTTGGTGATTCATTTTCTCTTCCCCACCTGGTCCTTGAAACAACAGCCCCTGGGGCTATTTTCCTATATTCACTGGGGCTGCTCAAGATTTGCAACAAAGTAGAAGGAGGAAGCACCCCCATTTGGCCTAGGCCATTCTCAAACTCTGTGTTTTTCAGACTCAGCTAATAGCAGCATTACCTAATTTTAAGAACAAATGACACTGTCCATGTTGGGATCTTGGTTTCACTATCAGAGTATTGTTGACTTACTTGAAAGAACTTGGAAGTAGTCCCTTTTCCTTTGGGGGAAGAATTTGAGAAGAATATGCATAGTTTTTTTACTGAGGGTTTGATGGAACTCACAGTAAAACCAATTGTCCATGTCTTTGAAGATGTTTTGTTAATGTTTCATTTCTTTGCTTGTTCAAATTTCTCTTTCTTACTCAGTCTTGGAAGGTTTATTTTGCTAAGAAGTTTTTCTTTATTTCATCTAAGTTATATTTGTTGGCATAAAAATGTATATAATATTCTCTTATAATCCTTTGCTTTCTTGAAAAGTCTGTTGTAACTCTACTCATTCATTTATCATTCTATTTATAATCACATGCATCTGCTAGAAGTTTGTTAATCCAAGAAGCAGCTTTTGATTTTATTAATCTTTTGTACTGTATTTTAATTCTATGTTGTTTATTTCTGATGTAATTTTAATTTCTATGGCTTCTACTTTCATTTTTTTCTCATTCTGTAATGTGTAAAGTATATATTTTTTTATTTGAGATCTTTCTTATTTGTTTCTGTAACCCTGTATTGCAGTAAACATACTTCTTAGAACTACTTTGTTCCATCTCTTAAGTCTTGGTTGCTAACATCTTCATTTTTACTTGTCTTCAGGTGTTTTTAAAAATTAAAAAAATTCCCTTTAAATCCTGATTTCCTTTTTAGCTCAAAATTCATTCAGTAATATGTTGTTCAGTTTTCAAATATTTGTGATTTTTTTGTAATTTGATTTTGTAGTTTATTTCTAGTTGATAACATTGTGATCAGGAAATAGATGCTTGATATAATTTCAGTGTTCCTTTATTTATCAGCATGTATTTTATGGCCCAACATATAAAATATACTGGAAAATATTGTATATGCTATCAAGAGGAATGTGCACTTCACTGTTAAGAGGCAGATTAGCCTAGGTGTTTGTTAAATACATGCGATTTAACACATTTGGTTAATTAAGCCTTTAACACAATTAAAGGTTGTTTGTTTATTTATTTTTATTTAATTAAAAAAATTTTTTTTGAGACTAGTTCTCACTGTTTTTGCCTGTGGAACCGCAGGCTCAAGTTGCCTCTGACACCACACCCAAGTTAATTTTTGGCACTAAGTCTTGCTATGCTGCTCCCAGTGCGTCTTGAACCATGATCCCCAGTCCCAGCCGTGACTCCATAAGCTGTCCTTACAGGCACGTGCCACCTTGTCCGGCTTGTTTAAAGGTTGTTTCTTTTTGAATTTTCTGGTTACTATGTTTCTTGATGTAAATGGGGTGTACAAGTCCTTTAGTTCTTTGATATTGCTGTTGATGTCTTTTTCAGTTTTGTTGATACTGTTTTACATATTTGATGTTACTTTTTATGTGCATATACATTGATGAATGTTATATCTTTCTGATACATGGTTCCCTTAATCATTACATATATTCATCCCAATCTCTGGTTCACTGTTTTAGCTGGAAGTATACTTCATATGACATAAATCAGAAATATATCCATTCCTGCTTATTTAAAAGGTTCTTTTTTTTTTTTTTTCCTAGAATTGCTTCTCAATCTTTTACTTTGAGGCTATGATCTCCTTTGAACCCAAGCGGTAGCTCCTGGATAGAATCAAAAGTTGGGTTTTATTGTTTGACCCCAGAATCCTTTCCATGCCTTGAAATTGTTACATTTGAGCTCTTGAACTTCTCTCATTGCCATGATTTAGAATTTGTTTCTATAGGAAACATGACTGGTTTTGAAGCAAACCAATTATTCAGTTTATCTCTTTTACCAAAAGAAACCATCAAAGACTCTAGTTATTTTTTTCACAGCAGTAGGCTTCTGACATAAACAAAACTCAGAAATTTTGACACTTATTTTATATTCAGAATAGCAAATTGCATAGAAAAGGGGTATCTAACATGGTTTAAGACACTTAATGTTCAATGTTCTCTTGCTTTGAAAAACTTAATCCAACCTTCATTGTTTCAGTAATAATGCATTATATTAAGAGAACTGATTTATTATTTTTGTTTCTGTTTTGTTGGTGAATATATTGAGCTAGCCTTCATCTTGTTTCATGAGCAATACATATTTTTTTAAAAGTTGGGAATATGTTTCTTTACTAGCAACCCTAAATAATCATAATTAATATTTTTTCATATTTCCTTACAAATCTAATGTTTGAAAGTTTTATATTGATTACTAAGCCCATAAACACATATGCATATACATATACACACAAATATACTTTAATGAATTCAAAGATATCACCATTGCCCTTTAAAACTAAAATCCTGAAATAAACACACTTTAGTGGCTAATAAGCAAGATTATCTCCAACCAAATCCCATTTATTTAATTCACTGAGTGAATAAACTCATCTAAAGAAGGAATGTATAAAATTAGGAGTCAAATAACATGGAAATAGATAAAAGTGTGCAATGCAAAAACAATTCTCATGGATATAATTCCCTTCACTCTAATCATTTGCTCAATATGCAGTCTTTTAAAAATAACTGATCTCTTGTGTGGAATTTCCTATTGGGATAGATTATGCAGTTAAATTAGTTCTTAGTAAAGCAATATATTGGCATTCTGGTTTTTTGCATCTATTTTAAAAATTTGACTTCTGCAAATTGACCACTTTCTTGCATTGATAATAATTTGCTTCTCTTTCAGTAGTACTGAGGTGATAAAATTGTGAGTGTCTGTCAGGGCACCTATCATTTTTTCTTAGGCCACTTTCAATCTCTACACTAATACCTTTCTATCTGAATAGCAAGATTCACTTAGTGCAGCACAGATTTTTTTTGCATGTGAAATTATTTTCATTATACAGTTTTATAATCTGTTATTTTAAATTATTCACATAATGTGAAGCTTTTTTTCCTTTTTAGTAAATTTCCACAGAATGAAAATGGCCTGAAGACAGGTTTTTTTTCCTATCTTTTCTGTTGCCATATTCTATTACTTAATCATATTTAAATCATAGTGCTTGATAAATACTGGAGAATAAATAAGCAAATAAACTTGATTTTCCAACCAATTAATAATTTTGAGTTCCATCTTTCATGCTGGAATTACAGTTCATTTAATGAGTTTTCTGTCTTTGGTATTTAATTTTCTTTTTTTATCTTTTAAACAGTGCAGTGATAAGTGAATTTATAGATACATTGTTGAATACATTTCATTATTTATTTAGTTCAAATTCCTACATTAATGGCTGATTATATGTGTTAGATTTTTGGAATTGTGAAAGTATTAAGCAATCTTTAATGTGTTTATACAGAAAACTAAAATGGCAAGTTAAACAAAACAGGAAAGATGATAAAAAAATAATATGCTGGTACATTCAGACTCTCCCACTAAAACTGAGACTCAGTTAAAACATTTATGAAGCTAAACTTCAGGGAAGGTAAATGGTCTGGCCTCTAGGCTACCCTTTTGCAGACCTGCCTTGCCATATGATGTTAAACACCCAGCATAGGTAACACTGTTGCAAGGGCATAAGAACTGAATATGACAACTTTTCAGGAAGAGATCCCAGTGACAAATAGAAAACTGAACATAATTATAGTTCGAGGAACTTCCAATTTGATGCTTCAATCATAAAATATTTTTTGCAAAACAGATTCCCAACCAGACCTCGTTTCCCCTGTCTTTCTATCAGTATAGTCATCTGACCATGAGCTAATTCATAGCAAAAAGACAGATTTTCATTCTCTACCTTCATTGAAAACCTTTGACTCTTGGTAATGCTTATCTTGATGGGATTTTGTGATAGTTTTTACCTGAAAAATTTCTGTTTTTAAGGACTTACTGCTTTGAGGAAGTAAGTTGCCTCCTGTTGACTGGCTTCCTGGGTGAGCATAATCAGGGTAGTTATTAGCAGACCATCACTTTTGATTTACTACCTCAAGATTATTACAAAATACTTACAATAATGAGCTAAAAAAACATGAGACTTTATAGTGATACAAATTACAGTTATGTAATGACCTAACTGCTATAGTGATACT
Source organism: Uropsilus gracilis (assembly GCA_004024945.1). Taxonomy (NCBI): domain Eukaryota; kingdom Metazoa; phylum Chordata; class Mammalia; order Eulipotyphla; family Talpidae; genus Uropsilus; species Uropsilus gracilis. Next base: position 37,080 of record PVHY01001969.1, read on the forward strand.
ATAAATAACATATAGTAAGATTATTGTGTTTAGGGTTAACTTTAAGGTCTTTCCAAATGCTATAATGATTCCCATTATCCCAGTTTTCTTTTGTTTTTAATTTTTTATAGATTTCTTTTGTTATATGGTCTATTTTATTATATAACTATGATATTTTTAAATATGAGAATCCTCTATCTTCTGACTGATGTTTTTCAGCATACTTAAGTAAATTAGAACTTAAGCATTCAGATGCTGCCAGAGCTGGAATGCAATAGATGTTTATACTTATGCTCTTCTTTCAGATGCAAACACTTACCAGTTAGTGGCAGTTGGAACTAACTGGCAATGTAACTCGAAATCTAAATCTAAAACTTAGTCTGGCCCCATAATACCTTGTCAAGTTTTAAATAAATTTTCCTTGTTTTACTCTTCCTACACCCTAGACTTTGAGCAACATTGATAGAGTTCCAGGTTGCTGGCTTGAGCAATGAATGAATTAATATTGTCAGGCAGAAGCAGCATTACAAGGGTATATATATCTTATGTAACTCTTGTTCTTGTTAAACAACTCTTGTTGTTTTCACTCTTTTGATAGGTTATTCATTGATCACCTCCAATTTGTCAGGTATTCTACTCTGTAATAAAGACTGACAAATCAAGTTCCTTTCCCATGACACTTTGAATGAGCAAGCAAAATAACTAATATAGTAAGTTCAATGTGTTCTAAGTACTGTGATCATATGGGATGGAAATGAACAAAATAAAACTTCCTTATATTGTATGGCTGAAATATACCGTATTCCCAAATAGTTACTTTATTCTCCATCAGTTCCATGAATCCTTCCTCTTACTCGGATGCCACACATCTGTTTGGAGGAAAACAATATGATTGAATTTGTTCATATTATAGGGTGGATGACAGATTGTCTTAAACTTGTTCATCTTTCAAGTGGGTAGGTCTTAATGGGTGTTCTCTAGCATTTCTAACATTGTCTTGTACTGTTTTCATCTCCCTTATCACAATTGGCATTGATAGAGTTGTAAAATGAACAGATTAATTTCTTTACTTTGACTAGATGACAAGCTCTAAGAGAATAAAGTCAATGTCTACCTGCATTTTCCAGTCTAAATTATCTTTTTATGACTGTCATAAATAAGACCAATACATACTTGATGCTTGGATGAATGGACCACTGAATGAGTTAAATTTTCACCTATGGGTATTGCATCCAAAAGGAAAGGGAAAGATTATTGTAAATGGATGAAAAATTACCAATGTTTTATTAAAAAATAGAGTACTACCTGCAAAAAAAAATATTGTATGGCTGAGAAATGCTTGTCAGAGAAAGTGACATTTGAGTTGAGTTGGGTGTTGAAAAAACGTCAGGCGAGTCCCTGGAGGATGAGGATTTAAGGTAGCACAAGCAGACCCCTTAAAGTGAGAAAACCATGTGTAAGGGGCAAAAGAGAGATCCCTTTCCAGCATACCTGGAGAACTTGTGCAGGAGGAGACCCACAGAGATCAGACGGGAGGGTAGCACTGTTGGATGGGTAATGCAATTATGGGAATGGCATAGGGAAGTAATAATGGAGGTGGAGAAGAGTGTTTTGAAGAAAGAACTGATAGAGCACACTGATGAATTGGAACTGGAGAAAAGTGGGGAAATGTCTTGGGAATAAGTTCCATGTATTTGAACTGAACAATGAGTGGGCTTTTCCATTTTATTAAAAATAAGAATGTCTTAGAATAAGAGCAAGGGAAAAGATAAAACTCCATAGACGAAACCAGTATGTGTGGGGCATAAAAACTATAATAAATTATTCAGTCATGATTTATATAGTAGCAAGTGCTTGTGTGTTTGTGTGTGTGTGTGTGTGTGTGTGTGTGTGTGGTGAGGAAGTGAATTTAGGTAATCAAAAATATAGACAATTAAATTGATTTGAGCAGAAGCAGTATTGTTGCAAAAGATCTTTAATAGATAGTATTTGAGTAACTTTTTGTTTTGATACTGTTGGTGGGCAAGTGGATTTATCCTCTAGACTTCTGTGTTCCTCTATTTTAAAAAGTAGTCAAACAACTACCAGACAGATTAGAAGAGAATGAAAATAACTTTCATTCCAAGTATATCTTTTCTATAGAGGAGAGAGATACTGGAGATGAATGAGTAACTTACCCAAGCAGTGGCTTTAGCTGCCATAATGTAGCTAAGATAAGAGAGCTTGAGAGAAAAGGGAGTTTTAATTAAGTAGTTTATCTGGAAGGGCACTTCAGTCAAAAGGTTTGCAAGTTCTACCTGCTCCTTTAAAATTGATAAGAAAAAAGGTCTTCTTGGGAGACATGCTTTTGTAGGGAAATTTATTTGTAAATTTCAAAAGCAACTTCTACCTAATCTTCAGAGACCCTCCCTCCCATGGGAAAAAAAACTCTTGTCAAAAAATGTATATTGGGATAGCATACTTTTTATTTCTCTGTAATACTTTCAAAATATAAGACAATTTGCAAGGTAATATAAGGACCACCTATATAGCTTTTTTCAAAAAAAAAAACCTCCACAAATTATTACCATTTCACTGCATTTATATTATTGCTTTCTTTCTGTCTGTGTCTCTAATTAGTCACACACTCCCTTATAAGAGGCAGGTTCCATGTTCCCACCCAACCTAGTTAAAGGATGGAACTGAGTCTCAGAGAGACGACTAGAGAATCTTGGAGAGGAAACTTAGAGGAGACAAAGGTATCAGAGACACTTGAAAAAGAAGGACCACTTACTGTTCAACGTTGGGCTTGTACCAGGGTCTTGGGGGACATGGAAGGAGACACATGGAGTAAAGACGTATACAAGATACAATGATGAGAGACCTACAGGAGGCTGACAGCAAAGCTTTTTTACCTTAACAGTACGAAGTACAGTTACCTTGATTTTGTGCATTGATTCTGCTGCTTTTGTTCCAGACTTTCCTAGTCCCTCTGTCCCTTCCCTGTCGTACTCTACTAAAAGTTGCCTTAAGCTTGTGGCAAGCGCTAAGTGCCAGTAGTGCTGCTTCACCCCATGTGACAGACATTTACTCTAGAGTGAAAATGGGAAAAAGAGAGCATTGGTAACTTCAGGTGTTTCATTGGAAAACTCTGATCCCATCTTCTCTTTCTGTGCACATTAATCTAGTTCTTACTCTTGATGATCCTATGTTCTGGGGGTATGTGATGGATGGCAGAACCATGTAGAGTGTACAAGTTTGGGGGTCCCAGGATTCCCCTCATTTGTACTACATCATTTGAGAGGAAGTTTCAGACATCATTTTTCCTTATCCCTAAATACTTCAGTGTATTTCCTCAAAACAAAATATCCTCTTACGTAAACAAACAAACAAACAAAAATCAAAGCTAGGAAATGAAAACTAATTCATTGTTATTTTATAATTCACACTCTATATTCATATTTTCCATTTGAAAATTCAACTCAGCCCAGTCAGGCACAGGAACACATGTTATGTATGATTGTCTCATTTGGTATGGAAACCACCTTTTTAAATATTTCTTTGTTTATGTATTTTTACAGGTTATATAAAATTGTATAATGATACTAAACCTGTGTTTAATTTTTCCCCATGATTTGATTCAAGTTACCCATCTTCAACAAGAATAACATAGAAATGATTCCTCTTCAGTCTATTCTTTTGTAGATGACTCTAGTATATTTACTTATTGGTGACTTTAATTTTTATCCATAGGTTAAAGGAGTTTTCTACAGACTTACCCACCATAACATTAGTCTGTATTTCATTGATAATTAATAATTAATTGATGATATTAATTAATTGATAGAAAATATTTTGATGCTACCAAAATATCTGTTATGTGGCAAATGCAGAGATAATGAGAGTAACCTCTCTAATCCTCACTGGCATGCTTAGGAAAATAGAATAAGACCTGAGCAGAAACAGAGAAGTTTAAACAAAAGTTTAAGGAGGGAGGGGGAGAGAATTCATGAGTACATGGTCCTGTTTCAAGTCCTACCAGCTATAGTGTTTGAGCAGAAAACAGGATTTGAACCAAAGCCAGCAAAGCAAGATAGTGAGGCCTAGCTGTTTTCAGTTCAACAAGTTGGCCTGGTCCACTCCTCATTTCCATCAGTCTTTCAAGAAATCAGGAAATGGAACCCCGAAAGCTTCATCTTTTCCTATCAACTTGGTGGTTTTTGGCTTCAAGGTTTCTCTTCTCTCTTCATTTTACATCTTTTTCTTGTTAATCTTTAGTTATTCATTTATCCAACTTTAGCATTCATTGACTTTACATTACTATTATGGTGAAAAATTGTGACAATATTTCTGTCATTTCTACTGTATTCTGAGTCAGCATTCTTCAATAGACTGTCTCTTTTTCCTTTTTTACTTATTTATGCAATTATCTAGTTACTCATTGACTTATTTATGCAAAAAAAAAAAGAAAATAAGAAGATGCATTAACTATTTTATTCAGAGCTTTAATCTTGTGTCCTCATTACTTACTTGGTTCCATAATTACCAGTGGCATTTTTTAGTTAGGTTCTTTTGTCATTTTTATATATCTTAATCCTTATAAAGCATGCCTATACTTTTTGAAGTAAGATGCTCTCACCTTGTATAATTCCTACCCCAATTCTTTCTTCAAAGAGCTATGGTTCTTTATAGTAGAAAAAGGTATTGAGAAATCATTATGAAACCAGGCCTCTTTGTGTCTCACCAAGGCAGATATTTTAAAAAGGATTTGGAGGTCTTACTTCACAGCTACTTATTTTTAATTTCAATGACAGTAAGCATTGGCAATATTTTTAATTTACCACTGTAAGGAGAAAGGCAAGACTTATTCTTCAGATTAAAAAAAAACTTTCATTTTGTTTCATTTAAGCTCAGTTCTTTGTGTCTTTGAAGTTTTCTGTACCTTTGACATTAAGAGACATAAACTTGCTAATGGATCAAAGAATAAAAGCTTTAGAGCAAATAGAGTCAGTCCAGGAAAGCTAAAGATGATTCTGCCTTGTGTAACATCAGGGGGCAGAATTGCTGCAGATACAGTGAACAGCAGAAGACTCATGTTTTCAAGGCAGTAGCACAAAATGTGATATCTACTATCTGTATTTGCAATAGGGAAGTATGTAAAATAAGTGTCAAAGTTGGAAATATGTCAAGATTAGTTTATGCAAATGTCATTAGGTGGTCTTACCACCGCAAATATATTTTAAGATCATCTCAAAGAATTATTTATTACCTTTACAGAGATAATCACTTTATTTGATAGAATAAGATTAAAATTAAGAAAAATAATAAAAGAACTCAGCAGATCAACTGTGATGTTTTACTTTAAATGTAATTTTACACAAGTGAGTTTAGCAAGTATTTGATTCTCTTATATACAAGATTTGTAACAAGCTGACTCAGTAAATTCATATTTTAAACCTCAGTGTATCATGTGTTTCCTAACTGCTCCCAAATACAAAGGGATATAAAAAACAGGTTTTTTTTTAACTTAAAATGTCATCATCTACCAAAACGTAAGAAAAAGCATATCTATATAATGAACCCATACTAAGTAGAGTTCAATCTGGTGGCCAAAACCTGGTAAAGGCTTCCATAGTTCAGTTGGTATGAAGTATCAATTAGTAAAAACGCCGCATAAGATGGGAACAGAGCTCAGCTCACTGCTGTAGTTTTAGTGAGTTCCATATTTTGCCTGAAATGGTATGAAGATAACCTGTGACTATTAATGCTCTCAGGACCTAGGCTTGCATTAGACTGCATTCCTGAGAAATCTGTGGGACAGAACTATAATCTCTAAACCTCTCACTGAGATGACCTTTGAATTAAGGGCTGAACTAAGCACCCTCCTGGTTTATTGATCTTGAGTTTTTCTATGTCAAAAAAAAAAAGGAAGAAAAGACCACAAAGCCAACATAAGACTTTGCTTTGTATTAGGGTACCAGAATATGGCAACAATAGGTGCAAAACTATGACAGTGGGAAGGTTGAATAAAAAAGAGAAATAGAAGGAAAATAATTGAAGGTTGAAAGAAAGAGGAAAAAGTAAAATATCTATTTAAAAGTAATCTGCAACCAAAATTTTCAAGAACAAATACCATACGGGAACTAAGAATGCCAACTGTTGACAAATGGATTTATTCAAATTAAATAAAAATAGAAAAAATTAAAGCACATATTAAAGTTTGCATAGGTTCTTAAAAACTGTAATTGATGGAAAACTTTGAGCTGCATGAGGATGGGCCCATCCAAAAGAACAAAACTGCTTTATCTTATATTATCTTACATTACAAAATTAATTCAAAATGGATTAAAGAGTGTAAGACCTGAAACTATTAAACATTCCCAAAAGAAATCATGAGCAGAGCAGTGAGTTCCTTGAGTTTGGGCTTGGTGAAGATATATTTGAATCTGACACCAAAACTAAAAGTGGGACCATTCCACACTGCAAAATGAAGTGATAACCTTTTAAATGAGAAAAAATAACTTGCTAGTAATATGTCTGAAAAATGACTAATAATTTAAAATATTTAAAGAATTCATACAAATCTAACTAATTTACAAATGGACAAAAGATCAGAACAAACATTTATAGAAAGACAAACATGGAAAGATACTCAGCATCACTGATCCTCAAGGAAATGCAAATCAAGAACATGATGAGATATTGCCTCACACTTTAGAATGGATGTTAGCAAAAACAAAAATGTTAACCACATTTTGGCAAAGATTTAGAAAAAAAGGGAGAAATCCTTTATGCTGTTGGTGGGAATGTAAATGTAAGTAGCATCAATGGAAATCAATATGGAGGTGCCTTGAAAAATTAAAAATACAACTACTCTATGATATAACCAGTTCTGGGTACTAATCTGAAGAAAACAAAAATACTTACTTGAAAAGGCATGACTCTGTGTTGATTTTAACATTATTTACTATAACAAAGATATGCAAATAGCTTAAGTGACCATGGATGAATAAAGGACAAACAAGTTGTGGTGTATAAGTACATATAAATATAAATGTAATCATATATATGTATGGGAGTATACACACATATATAAAGATAAAGAAATAGATTAAGCTATAAAAAAGAATGAAGCCTTGCTATTTGCAGCAGTGCCTTCAATGCATTATGCCAGGTGAAGTAAGTCAGAGAAGGATGAACACTATTGTATGATCACACATGTAAATGAAATCTAATAACCAAACAAATGAACAAGTTCACAGAAAAGAGATTAGTGGCTGCCAAAGGTGGGGAATTAGGGAGTAAATGAAATGGGTAGAAGGGTTCAAAGGGAACAAATTTACAGTTATAAAATCATCGGCATATAATATATATGTGGTGACTATAGTTAATTAATTCATTGCATATTTGAAGGTAGTTAAGAGTAGATTTTAAAGGTTCCCTTCACAAAAACAATTTCACTGTATGGTCCAGGCATAAGGTAATATACTAACTTTTTACAATTGCTTCTTAAATTCAGGTTAGTTTACTTTTCCATATAAATTATATATGCTTTTCTGTGGCTAGATAAAATTCTTCTTAATATTGATTGTTACTGCAGTTTAACCCTGGATCAATTTGAGGAGTATGGATAGCTATATAATAGTGATCCTTCCAACTCATGAACACTACATATCTTTCCTGTTGTTTAGAAAAAATTGTTGGTTTCTTTTATCAATGTTTAAATTCCACCCCCCCCCCATAGAACCTGCATATACTTTGTTATATTTTTTGAGTTAACTTTTCTCTGTTGAGGTAACATTGATTTACAATGTTGTTTATGTTTTAGAGTTATAGGAGCTCCCTCTTCAAGTGTACCATATCCCCAACTAAAGAATGATAGCCCATTGCCATGGCATACAGTGTAAATAACTACCATTTATTTATAAGAAAAATGCAACTTACTGGTAGAGAAAGTAGTGTACATCATACATCCAACAAAGAATCTAATAATAACCAATACCTACAAAAAATCATGTATCTTAATGAAAATAATACCAATAAAAATAGTATAGATAGGTTGAATATTTAAATATTAAATAGATACTTCTACACAGAAGACATACACATGAATAAAGACATGAAAAAAATCTTCATAGCACATATTAGCAAGGTACAAATCAAAACCATGATGTATTACTACTTCACACCCATGAGAATGTCCTACAACAAAAAGACCAGTAACAAAGAATGTTGGGAAGGATGTGGAGAAAATGGAGCAATTTTATACTGTAGTTGGGACTATAGACTAGTCATGCTCCTGTGGAAAACAGTGTGAAGTTTATCAGAATCCTAAAAATAGATCAACAATATGATACAGCAGTTCAACCCTAGTGTATTTGCTTAAAGAATGCAACAGCACTCATTCATGATACATTTATTGCAGTACTATGTGTAACAGTCAAATCAAGGAAACAGCTTGAGTGAGCAGTGATGAATGAGTGAATTAAAAAGTTGCAGTATGTATACACAGCTGAATACTACTCAGCTGAAAAGTAAATGAAGTCTTTCCATTTGCATGTGGTTGGAACCAGAAAGGATTTTCCTAAGTAAAATAAGAAAAAGGAAAACTAAGGAAAAAGATATAAACTGCATTAATGTACTCCTATTAAATTCAAAACAAGACAACAGAGTAAATAAAACCAAAATAACCTAGAAATCTGTCTGCGGAATTGAAGCTACCAGAGGTGAGGAAGAGGGATATATGTCACAAAAGGGGGATGAGTTCTCAATCAACTCTTGTGAAGTATTATGGACACTTTTTTGGTAAATGTGATGTGGGCACATACATCTGCAGAGATATGAACTTATACTGCTAAGTCACATATAATGTTACAACTAATGTTACTTCAGTAAAAAAGAATATGATTTAAAAAATAAACAAGAAAGAATAAATGACCCACATATCTCCTCTTTGACTTATAGGTTGTTTAAAAGTTTGTATCAATTTCTAAGATTATTTTTTACAATCTTCAATATTTTATAGGTTTTCTATTTAATTATTTTATTTTTGGTTCAGAATACTGTGTCTTGGTGAATGTTCCATGTATTTTTCCAATAATTTTTCTGTTGACTTTGGTCAGAATGCTATATAATGTAAATTGTATAAAGTTGACTAATGGTGTGGTTTCAGATTTCAGTCCTTATTGATTTTCCATCTACTTGTGATATTAATTGAGAGAAATTTGTTGAAATGTCCAAATATAATTGTGGACTCACCTGCTTATATTTCAGTACTATTCCTTTATGCTCCATGTTTTCTCAGGCACAGTCTTTAGATCCTCATATATTTAGGATTATTTTTTATATTTTATGAATTGATTTTTTTCATCGTTTTATAATTTCCTTTTTTTGCCCTGGTAATATTCCCTGTTTTAAGTCTGTCTTGCACTACCTCAGGTGCTTTTGTTTTGTATCACTGGACTTCATTCTTGGTTTATGGAATTAAAACTGAGTCTTGATTGCTATAAAGTAAAATAGTAAAAGAACTGAGTGGGCTAAAATGAATAATTTAAATCAAGAAACCAAGCCTCAAAGAATTAAAAAAAAGAAAATATAGGTTCAAATGAAAGGCTGAGATTAAAAAATTGAAACCCTGAGAATCTGTATTATAACCAGCTAGTTAGTGGAAGTCAGAGATAAGGTTAGTTACTGAATAGTCTCTAGTCACCCACCCAAACTGAAACATATCCAGCAATGAATAGGCTCTGAATGAACATCTTATGATGAAATTGTTTTATAGATACAAAGAGATAATTTTACTTTTTTAGGGTTGAGCTTAAATTTCCTTCATTTTTATTGTTTTTTAATTAAAATATTTTTTTCTTATATTGTTGCAGTCCCAGTAAGTCTCTCCTCCACCATATTATCTCTGAATGTGCTCATCCTTCTCCTGTTTGGCCTCCTTTCCTCCTCCTCCTTTGCTGTGTGCTGTACTTCAAATGATCAGCCTCCAAGTTTTGACTTTTTCTTGATCTTTTGTTTGGTTGCTCTATATTCCACATATAAATGAGGTCCTTCAATATTTATCATTTTCCTCTGACTAATTTCAGCTAGTGTAAATCCTTCCAAACCCACTGATGTTGGCATTTGTCCTTTTTGATCTCTGAGTACCATTCCATCGTGTAAATATACCACAGCTTTTTGATCCATTCAAATATTTTGGGTATTTGGGTTGTTTCCATATCCTAGCTATTGTAAATAGTACTGCAATAAACGTAGTAGTGCAGGTTTCCTTTCAAATGAGTGTTTTGTGTCCTTTGGGTAGATTCCCAGGAGGGAATCACAGGATCATAAGGTAAATCTATTTTTAGTGTTCTGAGTAGTTGCCACATGGTCCACAAGGACTGGACCAGTATATATTCCCAACATCAATGACGGAGGGTTTCTTTATCTACACATTCTTTCCAGCATTGGTTGTTACTGCTTTTTTTGGTAGTTTTTTTTGTAGACTATTCTCACAGATGTGAGGTAATATCTCATTATGGTTTTGATTAGCATTTTCTTGATACTGAGTGATAATGAACATTTTTTTCTATGTCCATTGGCCATTTTCATTTCCTCTTTGGATGAGTGTCCTTTCAGTTTCTTTTATTGTGTTGCTTGTTTTATTTTTGTTGAGTTGTGCAAGCTCTTTGTAGATCTTTGTTCTCAGTTCCTCATATGGTTTGCAAATATTTTCTCCCTTTCAGCTGGAGTTTTCTTTGTCTTGATTATTGATTATGTTTTGCTGTATAGAAGCTCTTTAGTTTAATGTAGTCCCAGTTGTTTATCCTTTATTTTCTTTGTTTCTGAAGATGAGTCCTCAAAGAATTTCTGAGATATTTGTCATTGACTATTTTACTTTACTTGAGTGTTTGTTTTTTCCTATAACTTTTATGGCTTCAGGTCTTATATTAGTCTTTTACCATTTTGAGTTGATTTTTGTATATTATATGAGCTAGTCCTCTAGTTGCATTTTTTCTTTGCATATTGCAGCCCACTTTTCCCAACACCTTTTATTTGAGTTCCAGTACGCATTCTTGCATCTTTGACATTAGTTGACACACATGTGTGGTTTTATTTCTGGGCTTTCTATTTGATTTCATTAGTTTGTGAGTCTGTTTTGTTTCAATACTGTGCTATTTTTATTATAATGGCTTTTTAGTATTGTTTGGAGTCTGGGCTCTAATGCCTCTATTCTTACCCCTTTTAGTCAAGTAAGCTTTTGCTATTCAGGGTTTTTTGTGGTTTCTTATGAATTATATTTCTTTGAGGAATGGCATTGAATTTTTTATTGGGGTTGCATTGAATCTGTAAATTGCCTTTGGTAGGATAGCTATTTTTATGTTAATTCTTATGATTCATGACCAGGGAATTAATATATTTCCATTCCTTTGTTTTTTTCTTTATTGCTTTTAATGGTATTTTGTATTTCTTCTTGTATAGGTCTTTTACCTCCTTTGTTAGGTTTATTCCTAAGTATTTAACTTTTTTGATACAATTGTTAAGCAGGGTGGATTTATTAATTTTTTCTTAATAGTTACTCAGGGTGGATTTATTAATTTTTCCTTAATTGTTTATTGTTTGCAAATAGGAAGATACTGATTTTTGTGTTGAATTATTACCTGCTACTTATTAAACTGGTTTATTGTTTCAATTCATTTTTCTGTCGATTTTTTTGAATTCTCTCATTATATTGTCATATCAGCTGTATATAATGATAGTTTTACTTCTTTCCCTATTTGGATTTTTTAATATGTCTTTCTCTTTCAGAATTGCCCTAGTTAGAACTTATAATGCTATATTGAAAAGTGGTGGTATGAGTTGGCATCTTTGTTTTGTTCCAGATCTTAATGGGAAGGAGTTCAGTTTTTCACAATTAAGAACAATGTTAGCTGTGGGTTTGTCATATTTGGCTCTTATCATGTTAAGATATGTACCTTTCATCCTGAGTTTTTTGAGAACCTTCATTATAAATATATGCTTGTCTTTATCAGATGCTCTCTCAGCATCTATTGATATGTTGCTATGGTTTTAATTTGTCTTCTTGTTGGTATAATGAATTACCTGAATTGATTTCATATGTTGAACCATTCTTATATCCCAGACCAGATCCTACTTGGTCATGGTGTATTATCCATTTGATGCATTGTTGGATTTGGTTTGGGAAGAGTTTATTGAGGATCTTTGCATCTGTGTTCATTTGGAAGATTTGTTTCTAGGTTTCTTTCTTGTATTGTCTTTGTTTTGATGACTGTTTCAATTTCTCTGATAGTTTTAAACCTGAACCTCCCTGAATGGTGAGTAAGCTTTTCTGCTAACAAATACTGGGAAGAGCTGAGGGTGTTACAAGGGAATAGATTAATAAAAGTTATAAATTCATTGGACACATTTTTAAAAGATAAAATTGATGATAAAGTATAAAAATGATCTCATGATACTAATGAAACACTCACCGTATAATAACAAATGTGTCCCTCAAATAAAGCCAGCTGTAGTTAACTATTAGATTTTGATTATGCAGATACTTCATTCAAAAGCTATCTCATAAGCAATTCCCACATTGAAAAAAGTATATGTATGTGTTCAAGTGTGAGTTTTCCATTTGATGGTTCTGAATATTACACTTTTTCACTTTTGTAGAACAAATTATGAATGACAATCAAAGTTAATTTAATCTTCCTAAGTTGAGTAACATAAAATAAAAACACTAGGCTCTATATATACCCTATACTGAGTAACATAAAATAAAAACACTAGGCTCTTTATATTGAGTAACATGAAATAAAAACACTAGGCTCTATACTGGCTCTATACTAACATAAAATAAAAACACTAGGCTCTATACTAAAAACACTAGGCTCTGTAACTATATACTCTATACAACAAAAAAATTCTTGTTGAAAAAATTTTAACACAACTATTCCATTTTTTAAAAATTATATTGCTACAGAGATCTTGGGCATTTCTTGACTGTACATTTTAAAATATATAGATATATTTTTAGAATCTGCTCAAGAAGATTTGATGGGATCTGTTTTTGGTTTCAATAGGAGAATCCTAATTTGCAACTCCCCATGGGTGGCTGTAAGCTCGACTGATCTGTGGTAACCCAGTTCATTTGAAATTAATTTAAAGTTCTTTTGTGGACACAGGACAAACTACAATTTGAACTTCAGATGCTCCAAATCAATTTCAAGAAAATTTAGGCAAAATGGAGAGTTCTTCAAATAAAAATGTACTGTTCAAATTTGAGGTAGGCATTGAGCTGAAACTGAAAAGCTAGAAGAATTTAATCAATCAAATTGTTAAAAATTTTTCAGTTGTGTATGATACGGCATTTGTTCCACCTAATGTCTGATATTAATTTATTTATAATCTGAAGGTGTATCTATAAAATAAATTCAAATAACATTTTATTGAGTACATGTAATATTTTGGGACAAGGTAGACCACTATTATCCTGTTACAGTCATAAAGATTATACCAGGTTATTTCTGAAAGTCAACATTCTATAACTAGGTTTACTTTAGAAGTGAAATATAAGGATAGCGAAAACAATATAAATAACACAGTCAAAAAAGTAGGCAGTAAAACTAGAAAGATACGTCTCCAAGGAGGAAATACAGTGGCCAATGGGCATATAATTACTTAGAAAGATGTGTGAAGGTGAAGGATTCTCAAATTACTAAAAATGGAATTGCCATATGATCTGGCAATTTCACTTCTAGGAGTCTACCCAAAGACACTAAATAAGTAATTCAAAAGGAAACCTGGATTCTTATCTTTATTGCAACACTATTTACAATTGCTAAGATATGGAAATAACTTAAATGCCCCCAAAGAGATGAATGGATCAAGAAGATGTGTGTCTGTGTGAGAGAGAGAAAGAGAGAGAGATGATGGAATATTCCTCAGAATTCATGCCATTTGCACTAACATGGATGAAGCAGGAATGAGTTGTGCTCAGTGAAATAAGTCGGAAGGATGGTATCACTTATAGGAAGAATATAGTAAAAACTGAGCAAAGTGTCAAAAAATGCATAAATATGATGCATACAGTGTGCGAGGGGAAATGGGAGGAAAAGGGATCAAAACAGGAGAGGGAATAGCACAAGGGAACATGGGGATAATTCACAGGTGATGTGGTAATGGAAGATTTACAGGGACTACACCTACGGGGAGAATCATACTGTAAAAAATGAATAATAAGAAAATTTAGAAGTTTAATAAAACTTTAAAAAATGAAAGCAAAAATCTAAACTGAACGAGATTGTGATAGTTTTATTATCTAGCACATGCAAAATCTCACTGAACTTAAATTGTTGTTGGAACTTCTGCCAATGTTTTAGCACTTTCTTATACAGTTTTGCCATAAATAAATTCCTGAATTCTAGGGAATAAAGATTATATTTCTTATTATATTTTCTAAAAATAAAAAGCCTTCACTCTTGGATATAATAAACCATTGAACTCTTAAACTATCAAATATGCAATAAATGGTATTTGTCAATATCTAAAATTAAATATAAATAATTCTATAAGAAATTAAAAATACTATAGGAATTCCAAGAAGGGAAATAAACTTCTTCAAAATAGTACAATGTTAACAGTGAATCGCTTGAGAGGTAGACATTGAACACTGAAAGATTTCCTTAGAAAAATAAATCTTTATGAACTAAATGTAATATAAACTAAATCATTAAAGCAGAGGATTTTGGAGATTTATTAAAAGCAGTGAATAGAAAATTAAGGTACTGAATAGGAAGAAGTAAAAGATAGAGTGAATAGAAGATGTTGGCCTTTGCAAAGCACCCTCTAACTCTCTTCATAGGTTATGAGGCACTATTAAAAATTTTAAGGCTATTCAAATACATTGAACTATAACAGGAATTATTCCTGAATGCAATATCTGAAAGATGTTCTTAGGGTATATCTAACTTAAGGCAAAAATGCTAACTTTCAGTATAAACGGAAAGTATCTTTGACCTCAAATTTAAGTTTAAATCAAATAATACATACTCAAATAAAAACATGAATTTTAGGCTTAATGCCTCTCTAATGGAAACAGATATAGGATACTAAGGTAACTGAGTAAAGAACCATATTGTAGTGCAATACCAACTCCACAAATAGATAAATCCTGAATTATCAGCGTCTTAATGCAATAAGCATCTTCACAATTTCCCAGCACTTGTGCTAAGCCTGGAAGAATGAGTGGATTAAAGAGTTCCACAAAGCTTATCATGACTGAATTTGCAGTATATTGTGAGAATAAGTAACCAAAAATGGATAGATTTGGAGGTAATAAAATAGGAGGCTATTTCAAAAGTACAGGTAAAGTAGTTTTGAAGTACAAAAGTGAAGATCTTAAACCTAAATAGAGGGCAGAAGGCTGAAAACAGGCAGAAAGCTGAAAACAACTTTTGACACCATTGGGTGTGAAAATCAAGAGAGAAAGAGTAGTAAACAAACAAGCTAAGTAAAAAGTAAATAACACAAGCCAGGGAGATGTTAAGTAGCTCAGAGATTGATTTTTTATTTCAAAATAAACAACACAAGACAAATTTATAGCCTTTTGAAGTCGAGAATATGCTTATTATGCTCAATTCCTATATATACAGAGTTGAGGACATAGTAGGTACTCAATACATATCAATATAATTAATGGAAAATGAAACAAAATTACTTCACAATTTTATATGCATTGAGTTTATAGCCTCATTAAGATGCTTAGATAAACCACCAATAAGTTAGAAACAGGGTATAGAGGGAAGAAAAACTTGCTAGGAAAAAGGAAATGATTAAATCCACATGATTACAAGTAAGGAAGCAATAGCAATATAGAAAATTGTAGCTGTCTCTACAGTTAAGGGGCAAGAAAATTCAAAGAAGGTGCAATGATAAATGGAAAAGAAAATTAGAGAAAACATCTCAAAAACCCAGACAATTTTTAAAAGACAGTCAGTAGATGTAGTAAATGACATGGCCATCATGGACATGTTAAGAAAGAATAATTATTTCATTTTACATTTAGAGTCTAAAAACTATTTTTCTCTAAAATATTCAGTAAAAGTCAGTGATATTTTATTATTTTTTATTAATTTTCTTTTTATTAAAGTGACATTAATTTACAACACTGTATGTGATTTGCAGGTATAGGACTGCCATACACACCACCAAGGCAAGGCACTCTTGGTCCTCCATCCAGTAGTAAGTGAGGTCCCTTACTACTTTACTCTCCCCCTCCTTATCTGGTAGTCTCAGTTCTCCAGTCAGATGGCAAGGATTTGTTAGTGGTTTGGGGGAAAAACATCACAATTTTTAAAATTTTGTAAATGATTTTATTTTTATCATTCATTTTCCTACCATTTAAAACTTTTGGGGCTGAATACATAACAGTATCTACCACAAAGCACAGATTATCTTTGATCACATCTCTCTGAGAAAATTGCTTTTAAATTTGTCATCCTCTAGTCATCTTAAATTTATTTGAAGTAGTTGGTGAAGAATGCACCAATTGTTAAATATAAAACTTGTCAATATAAAATTACCTTCTTTGAACTGTGTTAATGATTTCGTTTTCTTAAATTCAACCTTATCTGAAAACAAGTTATAATTCTTGATATTCTGTTTGAGTTTTCCCAGAAATAATTTTTATTCCCTTTTGCTTTTAAATTGAACATAGTTTTGTTTCAATAGTCTCTTATAAGCTACATTAAGTTTAATTTTTTTCTTTGGTTTCATTGGAATTAATTACATTTAATTCTGTTACAACTTACATAAACTTGACCTCTTTTATTACTATCAACGTTATATTTTCTCAGGTTACTTGTTTTACATTGTACTTTTAGTCTATCTAGAATTTATTTACTATAATGATTAGGAAAGTATATATGCAATTTATAATATGTTTCATGATTAAATACATTCATATATAAAAATTTTATAGACAGTCACTCTTTAAGTGGGTGAATATATCACCTGTTTAGGAAGAAGTCTGGCAACAAGGTAGCAAAGTAAATACATCAGTTACACACTAAAAAAAGATAAAAACAAAATCAAACACCACTTATGGGAAAAAAAGTCAATCCAATAATTGATGACTAATGTTGTAATATTAAATAAATAATTTAATGAAAAAATAAAATAATAATGAAAAATTTAAACAAACCCTGATTATCAGCATCAACTGAACTGGTAGGGAAAACTCTAAGTGAAATTCATTTAAAGTAATAACAGAGCAGAATAACCCATACAAGGAAGGAGTACCTGTGGTGCAGAGCCACAGTATCTGTTGTTTGGGCACACACCAACAGGATCATAAGACCAAAGACATGACATTGCACTGGATAAGGGCTTGCATGAGAGGCCACATTAGCTGAAGCTTCACTGAATAGAAAAAAAATAAAAAGAAATTTCAACATCAAGCTACACATGCAAGAAATTCTTGTTATTGTTGTTATTATAAAACAAGAAACAATGAATGTCTAGGCAAAAGACAACTAAATTATTTAACAAGGAGAAAGTGGAGGAAGGCAGCAATGTGGTGCCTTCCAAAGGTCATAACATTCCATTGGTCTCACATGATGTCACATACTAACTTCATAGAACCAGTCCCCCCCCCCAAAAAAAAAGAAACAATAAAGTAACAATAAAATTGGAACCTAAACCAAACATTTTAGGAAGACCTTTGAAAAAAAGAAAACAGACAAAAAACAAAACATCAAAATATTAACAAACTGGTAATAAACACTTTTGCCTCTGTAATATAATTATTATTATATCTTAAATCATCTGTAATATAGTTTCAACTCACCAGTCAAAAGATGCGTAGAGGCTGAATGGATTTTAGAACAAAGCCCAGTATTTTTCTGTTTACAAGAAATTTACTGTATTAACAAAAAGCACAGGAGCCAGTTAAACAGGAATATAGCAACCCCTCCAAAAAAACCTAATACAGCAATATTTATATCTGATAGAAAATACTCTCAATTAAGAAAGGTAAAAAGAGCATAAATATACTATGGTGTGATTAAGGAGGACTAAGAATCCAATAAAACAAAATGAAATAATGCATAATAAAATGCACTGAATAATAGGACACTGGGATACTTAAGACAATAGTAACTTAGGAAAGATGCTAAAAGTAACACAATAATTCTGGGGGGCCTAAACGCTGTAACACAAAAAATAAGGAAAGAAATAGCTCAAGATGAGGAGTTAGAGCAAATTGGTCTAACAGAACTTTATAGACCACTTCATCCAATAACTGGAACATACTTTTTTTTTTTCAAGTGCACATGGATGGTCTTCAAGGATATATCATATCTTAGGACATGTCAACAGTCAATAAAATCACAAAGATTAAAATTATACCCTGTGTATCCTCTGATCATGATGTCATGAAACTAAAAATTCAGCTATAAGAAAATAATAGGAAAAACTATGAATACATGGAGACTAAACATCTTGTTTAATTGCAATTTGACAAAAGGAGATCATAGTGGAATAAAAAAATATCTTGGATCAATGAAAATGATGTTTTCTAGAACCTATGAGATGCAGCAGTAGTGGTATTAAGCGAGGAAGATTCAAAAGTCTTTTGAATCTTTGCATCTCCTTCCCTTAAAACCAAGAAACCGAGATAGGCTTCTTTGAAAACATTTGAAAAATAGATAAATTCCTAGTTAAGTTAACCAAATAATAAATAAACAGATAGAAGATTAACAAAGAATCACAAATGAAAGAAGAAAAGTCACTATAGATAGCACAGAAGTACAAAAAATTATAAGAGATTACCAGGAATTATTACATTGCCAATATAGTAGGTAACTTTGAATAATTGGATACATTTCTAAATCAACAAAATTTACCCACACTAGCCTAGAAAGAAACCAATGAACTGAACAAACCAGTCACATGCATGGAAATTGAAATAGTCATATGTCATTTCCTAAAAGAAAAAAGGGTCAAAAATATAGGACCAAATGACTTTACAAGTGAATTTTATCGAAATTTTAAAGAACTAAAGTTCACCTTGCTAAAATTATTATAATACAAGAAGAAATCCTCCCTAATAAATTTTATGATGCCAATCTTAATAGTGAATCCACACAAAGACAGTAAAAGGAAATTAGAAATCAATATCTTTGATAAATATCACTGTAAAAAATTGAATAAAGTAGATCAAATGTAATGATATATTACAACAACTGTAGAACATGAGCAAGTGGGATTCATTCCAGGGATGCAAGGATGGTTTACTATATATAAACCAGTTAATGTAACACCAAAGTAAAACTCATATGATATCAATAGGTTAAGAAATAATTTAATAAGATTCAACCCTCACATTTGAGTAAATACACTAACCAAAGTAAAAATAGTAGGCACCTGCTTTAATAATATACACATATCTTATATACATATAATAAAGACCATCTATCATAAACCAATAGTCAATCCAAGGCTTTCCCATAAGGTCATTCATAAGACAAAGATGCCCATAATCATTACTTCTCTTAATATTAAAGGTTTTGGGTAGAGTTATCAGAAAAAAAATGGGAAATAAAGGGAAACAAATTAGGAAAAGAAATAGTGAAACTATCACTATTTGCATATATAATATATATGTATGCTATATATATATTTATGTTTTGATTCCATCAAAATTTATTAGAAATAATAAATGAAAATATCAAGTGGCAATATTCAAAATCAATATATAAAATATTCACAGTATTATTATATGAAACAGCATAATACAAACAGAAATAACTCCATTTATAATTTCTTCAAAAAGATTTAAAAGCCTTGCGATCAACCTCACAAAGGAGGTAAAATACCTATAAAAAGAGAACAAGATGTTACTATGTTACTAGAGGAATAAAATGGAGAAATAAATGAATGGAAGGATATCCTGTGTTCATGGGTGAGGAGAATAACAAACTTTATATCTTTATATCTTGCTCAAAATAATATATAAATTACACAATATAAATTTACACAATTCCCATGAAATTGTCAGCAGTGTTTTATAAAGAAAAAGAAACTGAATCTAAGAAACACTGAAATTTATATGGAAGCACAAATGACCTCATAGTACAAAAGCAACTTTAAGAAAAAAATTAAATGGAGGCAACATGTTACCTGATTTCACTCTTCACTATAAAGCAACAGTATTAATAATAATGTGATGTGACACAAAAAAAGATATATAGACCAATAGGACAAAATCAAAAGTCAGAAATAAATCAATGTGTATTTCAGAACCTAATCTGTGATAAAATATCTCTGATCATAAAGTGGGGGAAAGATAGCTCTTTAATATATGGCACTGAGAATGTTGAAAAACCATATATACACAAAAATTGAATTTCATGTTAATACTGTAAAGATCAAGATATAGATTAAGACTTCCACAATAAATTACATAGAAGAAAACTTAACTGATCCATTCCATCATATCAACAATAAAGATATTTTTGGTGGCTAAATCCTTAATGGAAAGGAAATTAACAACAAAATTAAGTGATTGTGGTTACCTGAAGTTAAAAAATTTCTAAACAGCAAAAGAAAATACAAATGATTAAAGAGACACCTTACTAAACGTGGAAAAATACACATATATATTGGATATTCAAAAAGAGTGAAAAGTCTGGCAATTAGCCTCACAAAGGGAGTAAAATACCTATAAAAAGAGAACTATAAGCTGTTGTTATATTATTGACATATATTTAATATATTATTGACATATATTGGATTGTATATATGCAATATATATGTAATTGACATGTAGATATAGGATATGAATATATATTGTATATATACACACTTATATACAAGGCATATATATATCTATATTCACTGGGTGGTGGTGGTGACTGTTGTGGCTAAATTGTAAGGTATATATGTGGCTAAATTGTAAGATATATATATATATGGTGTGTATATATGGAAAATATATGTATGGTATATATACCTTACAATTTAACCACAACAGTGGTTATATATACAATATAACCAATCAGTGAATAAATGAACGGTGTATATGAGCAGATAATTGATTAGAGGGAATATGGAAAGAGATTCCCTAGAGGGAATATGCAAAAATAATTTCAAATATGTTCATCATTCTTATTAAGAGGGATACAGATTACAACTGCTATGATAAACCATCTCACATCTATGGATTAGCACATATCAAAAAGATCCCAGCAAAAGTGCTGATAAAAAGGAATCCTATTATACTGTCCATGGACATATGACTTGGTAAATCCACTATTGAAAGCAAAGTGGATTTACCTTTAAAAATTAAAAAAAGTAGAATCTGGCACTCTCACTTTTGGTCATGTTGCCACAGAATATGAAAACATTAACACAAAATCCCATATATTTATAACATTTATAGCAGCATTATTTCTGTAGCTAGGACATGGAAGTAGCCTAAATCATCTTCAGTAGACAAGTGGATCTAAAAGATGTGGCTGCTAAATAAATGTATGGAACATAATACAGCCACAATAAATTATGAAATACAGCCTTTTCCAACAAAAATGGAAGGAATTTAAAAATTATATCATTAAAACAAAGCAGAATAAGAAAAAAGCAATCATACATTTGGAAGTCATTTTGGCAATATAAAACACCTTCAAGAACTACTGGACATCAACAGACATTCTAAGGGCTCAAGGATTAAGAAAGTGGAAAGAGAGAAATGATTTTTATGAATTTTGCTTTCTATGTAATAAATATAACATTACATATATACGTGTATACATATGTATATATACACATATGTATGTATGTATTATGTTGTACCCTATTGGTTATTACACATTCAGATTCCTGAGTAAATTTTTTTTTAGGTTTATTTTCTTCTGGATATATGCAGTGGTATAATATCTTTCTTGCTTTCAAGAATTTGAGATTTTTTTCCTACCCCCTGGTTTTTTAGAAGTTTCCTTCTACTTTCCAGAGATTGAAGAGAGTTCTCTATAGGACTAATGTTTGCCAATAGACAGGGTTTGCTAATTATCCTTGTGTCCCTAGCTATGCATTTTCAAGCTACTAGAAGTCCTTGTTTGGATCTACAGTTGGATAGCATACTGGTAACCACATTTTATGATGAATCCCAGGTTCTGGTGGACTTTAACTAATGTAACTTTGAGACTGTGAGAGATTTTATTTTTCCATTAATTCTGTCTGGACCAGGTCTCTAAATAGTGAGGCACACATACACACAACTCAGAAGAAAAGTACTCAAAGTGCTGCAAAAATCATTCTCTATTGTTGGTTGGTAAAAACTTTGGGAGCAAAGAGTTGTAGAGAGAAGACTACTTATTTTCATGTGAATATTTTCTCATTTCTATCTGAAGAATATTGGTGCATCTTCAATTTGAAATTCCAGTGATTCCCAGAATACTAAAGATTGCCACATAATAAATACAGATTGTGTGTTGGGAGTCTTTTTCACCATGGAAATCCCCTCAAAAACATATTAAAAGGGACAAGAGTAACAGCATTATTTTAGGAATAATGCAAGTCCAGCTTTGCATGTTTTCAAAGTGTAAATGATTTCCAGAATTTATTATTTAATTATCATTAGCAACAAATTATCTACAATATACTTAGAATTAAGGAAACATGTTCGTTTGTCAAGATATTGTGTTTGACCTCTGGACTATTAATATACAGGCATTTGTAGTAGTTTAGTCTCAAGCCTAATGTTTTATACTATTATATTTTCTAACAAGGCACAGCTTGTCATTCAAAAGTAGAAAAGAGGGGGGAAAACCCAGTTTCTAATATTTCCCTTTTTCCCATTCCAAAATTTGTCTAGTTGCTATGGAAATCACTGTCATTCTATTTCAATAACTCCTGAAATGGTCCCATATCCTTTAAGTATTTCTTGTTCAATCTGTAAAACTGTCACAGTAATCATTTTGATTTTTTTGAGTAATCATTTTGAAACAGAATTCTGATCATATTATTTTGCTGCTTAAAAGCCTTCAAAGACCTCAAAATACCCTGAGTGAAGGTAAATTCTTCTTGTGGAATTGATATGCATAGCCCCTAATTTCTGTCTCTATCATTTATACTTCCCACCAGTGCCTGGAGACCAGAGTGACATATCCCAAACAGAAGACTGTCTGATGTCTCTGTGTGGCACACAAGAAAAGACCTATGGACATGGATATCTGGAGATCCCCCAAGAAAATGGCTTAGCTGTTATGCTAGAACACCTTTTGGTTGACCTCCAATATTCATGCCTTGTCTCATCCCCTCTCTGTGTGTACAGTATGGATTTACGATTTGCTTCTAACAGAATATGTCAGGAGTGAGGATAAAACAATATAGAAGAAAACAAAGACATTAAAATAAATGTTACAAAAATACAAAAGATCCTAAGAAACCAACATTTTAAAGATTATGTTACAAAGGATCAGTTAAATCTACCTTGGGGACTCTCACTCTCAATGTGAGGGAAATCACTTGCCGTATTACCCTAAGGAGAGGCTCGAGAGATAAGAGATTGATGTCTCCACCAACAGCTAGCATGAAATGATGCTCAGTGAGGGTCATATGCATTGACTTGCTGGAAAATGGGTTCTCCCCCAGTTGAGCTTTGAGGTGTCTGCAGCCAAAGCTGTATGATTTCACATACAGAAAAACTAAGAGATGATTTTTTTTTTGGTTTAAGCTGCTAATTTTGGGTCAATTTATAACAAATATGATTACTACCATTTCACTCCACAGTGTGAACCATTATTCAGCAAGCTCAACAACCTTTTTACTCTTTTTCTTTTAAAAACAAATAATCGAGAAAAAGAGAATGAATGAAATTTGGGGAATGATTACACTGTTCATTTTTTTGAGTTTAATAATGGTGTTAGATAACTAGAGATAGAGGTAAATTTAGATATAAGCACACATATATACATATATTTATACATTTTATATATGATATATAAAAATATATATAAAATATATATTTTTCTACATGTTAATTATACCTAAATAAAGCCATTGAAATATGAGAGAAAATACAAAGTTCATTGCATATTTGAAACAAGACTCCAACATAATAGACAGGACTACAGATAAATAAAATATGAAAGCAACTCAGAGAAAGTGAAAACTGTGCAGGACATAAGAGTTTTAAAAAATCTATAATAATTACTTTCTGAGAAATAAATGAAAATTTTTTCATCCATGAAAGAGGGGAGATTATAAAAAATAGCATCAGGATAGGAAGGAGTTCTGAAGAATTAAAACTATCAGAGGGAAGCTAAAAATTCAACAGAAGGTTTGGAAGATAAACAATTCCTCAGAAAAGAGGATGAAGATGAAGAGACATAAAATGAAACAAGAAGATAATAAAATGAGAGGTATTGTTCTAGAAGTCTAATAGAATAAGGGGAATGCCAAGAAGAAAAACAAAACAGCAAAGAACAGGAAGATATGTTATTTGCTCATGAGAGTATTTTTAATTTGAAGAGCTAAAGATAAATTTATACACTTAAGTTTCCCAAATAGTACTCAAAAATGAAGTTAAAAAGACCCAGCTAAAAGGAACTTCATATTAGCTATTCATTGTCAAGTTTCAAATGACTATAAAATGCATCAACTAAAGTAAAATAATTAGATATCATCTCATAGTTTAATTTAATCAGGTATCCGTATCTGACTGAGTGGAACATTTCAGGGTTTCTCACAAGGTAGCTATCAAGGTGTTAGTCAAAACAAACAGCTAACAACTTGAAAAAGAGCCTAAGCTAATTTAAGGAAGGAAATAGTAAAAGTAAGAATAGAAATAAACATAATTGAGATTTTAAAAGACAATAAAATCCATGTAACTTAGACATGATATTTCAAGAAGAGGAACAAAGCAGGCAAACCTCTACCTAAGATAACAAAGGAAAAAAAAGAGAAAACCATAAATAAAATGAAAAATGAAAGAGGGGAAATTATCATAGCACAGAAGTACAAAGGATCATAGTAAATTCTCCCCCAGACTTTGAAGAAGAAATAGTTTTGGTAAGGAACCAGTCTGAAATAACCTTGGGTTTGGAACTACTTTGACTCTCACTTTAAAATAGTGAGATATAGTTACAAATAAATGGGAGGAAAAAAGATGAACTCATGTCATTTGCCACAAGATACATGGACCTTGAGGGGATTATGCAAAGCAAAATAAGTCAGAAGATAAACCAATCTGATGTTTCACAGGTGGAATACAGAAAAGCAAAACAAATAAATAGAACTAACACAATACAAATCATAGAAATCTAATTGCATTATTGAGATTACCAGAGGGGAGCATAGAGGATGGGGAATTAAATAAGAATATGGTGCATGGAACAATATAAGGATTACAAATGTTTTGGTGGTAAGTGGGATGTGGTAACATACATATGAAGAGGCGTGAACCTATACGTTTTAATCATATACAGTGTTGTAAACTAATATTATCTCAAAAATACAGTATTAAAAATTAGAGAATTTAGGAAAAATTACAAAATGGACCCCAAATTCCCATCAGGTACACAACCTGCATATTCTACTCTTCTTGAGTATGAAAAAGACACGAATATGATGACAGCTTACTCTATGATACTTTATACAAAAGAAGGGATTTTGAAGATGTAAGTAAAGTTCTTTCTGAATTGGTTTTGAGTTAATATGGATATGCTAACTGGGTGCAACATAATCAGATAATCCCTTGAAAGAAGATAAATTTAGAGTCAGAGATTTCTAACTTTATATGAAGAAGCAAATGACCATTTCATAAGCTGCATATGGAGGGTTCTAGGTGACAAGAATCTAAGAATGACCTCCAAGAAGTGAGAAACAATAATGTGTGAGAACAAAAACTTTAGTTCATCATCCATCAAGGAATTGAAGTCTGCTGATAACCCATGGACTTGGTAGAGAACACCAAGTCGTATACAGGATTACAATGCAAGCTGACCCCAGAAGAGGCCTGGACCAGAAGACAGCTGAGCTTCTATGCACTCAGATGCCTGACCAAACTGAAAATGAGATAATAAATTTGTGCTTAAATTTTAAAAAATGAATTGTGAGGAAATGGATATTTTTTCTTTTTTTTTGAAATTACTTATTTTTTAAAATTTTTATTTTTAGTTGAGGTAATTTTGTTTTCCATCATTATTTGTATATCAGAGTTCTAGGATCTCTCCCATCATGTGTTGTTACTATACCACACTCACCAACAAAGCACTGGCAGTCAACCCCACAAAGGGTTGTGTTCTGTCCTATTTTGTTCTCACCCCTCCTATTCACCTTCTGGTAGCGTCTGTTTTATAGTCACCTTTCTAGAAGTTGGTGTTAGTTTGCTTAATATGACATTTTGTTTGGTACTTTATTCTCATATGAGTGACACCACCCAGCATTTGTCTTTCTCCTGATTTATTGCCCTTCAAACAGTCACCTCCAACTTCACCCTTGCTGCCACAGGATGGCAAGAGTTTGTCTTCTGATCTTACCAATTTGTGGTAGATTGTTGTGGCTTCTCTAGGAGAGAGAAGACATTTATTATTTTTTTTCTTGAATAAGATTTGCTCCACTTCCTATTTAACTATATACATTAAAATTCTGTATCTTCCTAAGTCTCATCATAATTGTACTATCTTCTGTTCCTTTTGTTTACTAGCTTTCTTTATTAGTACCAGCTAAAAGTCATGATGGCTCCTTTTGAATTTTATACTGCCGGTGATAAGGATAATACAGCTGAACCTTGTTTAGTGTTTGCTTCATGAAGCATTCCTTCTGTCATTTACCATGCCAGTAAGAGCATAATGTTGTAGCATAATGATGATTTTTAGACTAAAAATTAAGAGACTGAGGAATAGAAGGATTCAATAATACTAAGTGGCAAAACCAAAATTTGCTTCAAGATGTGTCTACAGACCTCATGCGCTCAAGCTCAATGCAGAGATGCTTACATCATTGAATGTTTACCTTGCTCCTGTGTAAGTTTCATCACTGTCAATCAAAGTTAGAAACCGAGGCCAAGAAGGGTGAGGAATGTCTGGAGAAACCAGGCAGAGCTACTTAACAAAGTTCACACTCAAGCCTTCCATACCAGATGTCATCTAAATTCTAAAATTAATGGGGAGCTATTTAGCAGTTTAAATAAAGGGATTTACATGATTCATCTTGTATTTTGAAAAGGAAATTTTTGACTCCTGTAGAGCAATAAAAGAATAAAAGAGGAAAAAGTATGGTGGATGCAGAGATTACAGAAGAGACATGGTTCAGGAGAGATGACAGTTTTGACTAGTGAAATGACAATAAATAGGAAGATAAATGGAAAGACTTGAGAATCATTTTAGTGCAGCATAAAGCAGGTGGTCTGGTGACTTGCAGAAAGCAAAGGGTTTCAAAAATATAAAATTCACTAAAATACAACCTGAAAAAATAATAACTGCTTTGTTTTAACATTGTAGACTTTACAATCTTAAAAACTGATCAGCTCTTTTGGAATATGGAAATTCTCAATAACTTTGTCTTTAGGTTCTTGCCTAAGAGTTCTTCCCTTTAAACACTGTCTTTTCTTCAAATCATATTCCTTACCATGACCTTTTGCTTAACATGTTTATGGACTTAATAATTTCTTCACAACTTAAATAATACAGCCACTATGTGAAAAGTTTAATACTAAATCTTCACTAGTTTAAAGTTCAGTTTTGTACTGCCAATATTTTTATTGCGCTATTGCTAAACTGTCTTCTATAGTCCCAGTCTTCTAAGTACTGCAAAGACCTTGGAGAAATATTGAAGTCATATAGCATTATAATATATTATATTATGGTTATATTTCTGATCAAATTCTTAGGTCTACATTTCACCAGAACCTTGAGGGTTATAAAGCTGTAGATGGAGGTGGTCATGGATATCTCCCCTTGGCACACTCATTTTAAGCTCCCCTTAGCCCTTCATGAAATCACATTAGTTACTGACAAACTGTGGTATTTACATTTCCTAAGAGTCTTATTATTATTTTCTTATTCTTTTGCTATATGTAGTGATAGCTTATAGAAACTAAACTTGATTTATATATTACTATGCACTATATATGATATATACTACATATATTACTATATTTGTCATATATGACATATAGTAATATATAGTGTATATACTATATATAACATATATAGTACACATGTCATATATGACAGATATATATTTTTATATGCTGTATGTATCATATATATTACATATATACTACATACATATATGACATGTAGTATATATGACATAATGACAGTAGTACTATATGTCATATATAGTATATATTACATATAATAACATATACTATATATAGTAATATATGAGTACTCTGTTAAATATGTAGAATCAAAATGCTTAGAAATGTTCTGTGACTAGTTACTCCATATATCCCCGAGAGGAGGCATGTCTGTATTTAATACTGATTCTTTCTTCTTGTTCTCTTTTGAAGGGAACATCCTTCTTTATCAGAACTCCCCTTGTGCCCACATCCAGATTTCTTCACCAGGGCTAATGAAGAATTGAGAAGAATCATTAACAATCATGTAAGACTGATTTTCTTTAGTGAACAGCAAAAGCTTTTTTCCTTTAAGGGCATTTTAAATTAGAATGTGCACTTCTGAGAATAAAACATTAACACATAGGACTTAAAGATAGTGCTATGGCTGGATATTGCCAAACTTAATTATATCTCGTTGTACTTCCTGTTCGCCTCATTGCTTTATTGGGATACAGAAAATTTAGCCTTTGGTCATTGATAAAGTACTAGCTTTATTCTCTTTCCTGAATAGTACTGTTTTCATGTGATAAAAATCTATTGTTAAGCACCAAACACTGATCTCTTCCATGGTGTAGTTTTAAAAGAAAAAAAAAATTGGTGTCCATTTTTACTTTTGAAATACTAAAAAAACTTTAATAACTTTTTTATTGCAATCAGTAAACAATAAGTAGAATTGCAAGACTGTTCACTTAACGCACTTAAATCTATTGAACTATATTTACTTGATGATTTCTTACAAAATACTTTTCCAAGTTTTTCCTTTTTAGAAATAAGTTGGAGTGGGAGATAAAATGCTTGTTTTCTGTTTTTTTTCTTTGAATACATATGTATTCAATAGCATATATAGAATGTGTTAAAATTAATTAATCAGCATTTAGTTCAGTATTATTTATCAGATTGTGTTTATATCCCAATTAATATTTTTTCATATTGCATTTAATTAGTATTCTATTGATAAAAATCGTGATCATCTCATTTCCAAACCTTGTAAATTTACCACAAGGGTAATATTTAAACTATTTTGGCCTTAGTCATAAGTTTTGGGGTTTGGAAACCAAATAATACCATGGAATTACTAATTAAAACTATTGCATTTTTATTTCATTCATTGATAATATTTAAAATATATCTATAATATAAAGAAGGTATTTTCAAAAATTTCTAATGACTCATAAATTACGGCATCTGTATTTTAGTATTCATGTCTAATGAATGCTCAATAATAGAATATAAGAGAGAATATTTCCAATGTGTGTCTACAAATATAGGTAGTATAGTTTTAATAACAGACTAAACATCCTTTGGCACGATTGTCT
The DNA here is from genome assembly GCA_004024945.1 of Uropsilus gracilis. Taxonomy (NCBI): domain Eukaryota; kingdom Metazoa; phylum Chordata; class Mammalia; order Eulipotyphla; family Talpidae; genus Uropsilus; species Uropsilus gracilis. Next base: position 66,693 of record PVHY01001969.1, read on the forward strand.
ATTTTTTTTTTTTTTTAGAAACTAGGTATTGATATGTTGCCCAGGGCTGTCTCGAACCCGCAGACTCAAGTGATTCCTAGCTTCAGTCTCCCAGTGGCTTGGATTTTAGGCGCACCACCATGCCCAGTCCCTTTGGCACGATTTTCAATTACTATTCTTTATCTTTAAATGATTATAAATACCTTAATCACTTTTTGATTAATCATATTTGTCTAAGGCTAGTTAAAGAGGAAGATGGCATTGTTTTGTTGATAAAGCGGAAGCTAAGAAAGATCTTTTCTAAGTCATCATCTTTTCCTTTTTCCAAGGGTATTACCTAAGTAATCGCCACTCTCAATCTGTTAATGGTGTATATATAGAATGATAAAGGAGCAATTTATAAAATATGCTTAACAAATTTTTTGAGATGGAGGTATGATCAAATAGTAATTTATGGTATTGATTTGGGGATATTTTTGGAATTCTTTGGGAATTTTGGAATTTTTGCTGAATATCATATTTTAAAAAGTATTTTAAATATAATTTACACAATTTCTTTTCATATAGTTATAGAAATAGTGTGTTGTAATTATATTTCACACTATAAAAATGTTCTTTCATTAGTTAATTTAAGCCTCACAATCTTACAGCATATTTACCAGTTAGAAAATTCACTTTTGTAAAGTTTTGCAGTTAGTAAATGAATGAGTTAAGAGACAAATCCAGATCTTTGAAATTCAAGTCCGCTTTTCTCTTCAATTCTCCATAGTTGTTCATATTCTTGGTTTATAATTTTTCATCTGACATGGGGACATGACAAGGTGAAATCTATAATGTTAACAAGAAATAAAAATATGTAGCATTCAAGTTTAATTGCTCTTCTATGTCCATTGGATTTTATTGAATGGCCTTAATTTTATTGAATGGCCTCTACTCTCAAGGAGTACAGCAGATATCCAATTTTTCAGCAGACAATAAGATCCCTTGTATACTACTATTATGCTCCAGAGCCATGATTTAATTTCTCAGTGAATAAGGTGAATAAAAGCAGTAAATTGCCCCTATATTGCATCAATTTCAAGTATTTCTGCACCCTTTTAGTTACTGTAGCAATGATAATAATAACTGATAAAAATAAAATCAAGATAATAACTTAATCAAATGTAGCTGGTCATGGGTAACAGAGACAAAAATATGAAATACCTAGGTTAAAAAAAATAAAGAAGTATCATTCATGTTATGATTTTCATAAGCCATGCCAAATCCTAACAAGGCTGTAAAAGAGGAAGGCATCTCTCCTGGACTCTGGTGGTAGGAATTCTCAGCATTGATTTTAAGCATGTTTTTCAGGAAAACAGATAATTTTATTTTGCTGAGAATATTTGAGAACTAATGTTAATTTATTCATAATGCAAAGGTAAGAGTCACAGGGTACATCTACAGGGTAAATTAGTAGTCATTCTTTATAGATTATGTGTTTATTGTAGATTTTAAGCTACAATATGAGGTTGGCAGTTTTGTCAAACAATATTGTTTTATTCATTATATGAGAAAAATATATATGCTACAGATGGCTACCATAAAACTTAACCAAAGCATGCATTTCAACTGTTCTTTTCTAGATGCTTTGACATGATTTTCTAAATATTTCATTAATAAATCGTTCCAGAGAAATGAAACATCTATGAGTAATTGCTGTGTGTAGAAATAGTCTTAAGACAGGCACTGTTAATGTTTGTATTTCTTATGTTTTTTAAATTTGACTATGAACAAAATAGATGATTTCTCATTTTCTTGTTTAATTATTTTGACTTTCTTAAGTTTTTGTTTAAGTATATTGGTAATTAAATATTGGACATTTAAAATATTGTTTTTTGAGGGCTAATTGATGTTATTTAATTTGAGGTTTAGTTCTTATGAGTATCTATAGATCTCAAATGGAAAACAATAGTCATAATGCATAATGTTATAGTGGTTTATAAGTTAATTGATGAGTTGACTTGTATAACTTGATGAGTTTGTAGGTTAAATGATGAGATGACCACAGTCTGATAATTTATGTATAAATGCATGGGCCGAGGGTGAAAAATGAGCCATGAAAGTTATGTCTTTAGGAATTTTCGACATTTCGTGCTAGCAGTCATTTTGTCCTGACCATTTTACTTAAATTAACCCAAAGAAAGATTTCTATCTCTATTTACAATTTTTCCCTCATTAAAGATGTTAGAATGGAAAACAAGGTCTTCGTGGTGATGACATTTGGTTTATTATTATTATTGTTTCTAAGCAGTTATTCCTAGGGCTCTTGCCCACATCTGTGCTTCTATTGTCATAATTATCATTATCAATCCAATAAGTCCCTTAGAAATATATTTACTGTTCTGAGTCAAAATCAGCATTTGTCTGCCCATTAATCTTATTTCAGCTTCAAATGTAACAGCACCACAAATTTTGATTTTCGATTTAATTTAATTTTTTTATATATATATATATATATATATATATAACATCATTGTGTACCCCTGGGGTTCTCCCATTTCCTTAACACCCATTAGCCATCTTAAATTTTGTGCCCTCCACCTCCCCCGTTTTCTTCCTCCTACCCCTCTCTCGCTCTATTGTTCGGTTCCGTTTGTTGTTTCTAATTTTTCTTATTCGTTTGTTTTTTTCCTATTTTTCATATAAGTAAGACCATCCCATATTGCTCTTTTTCTTTCTTACTTATTTCTCTTAATATGAGTCCTTATAGTTCCATCCATGTTGCTGCAAATGATGTATGTTTGTCCTCCTTGATTGATGCATAATATTCCATCGTGTACATATATCAATTTAATTTTTAACTTGGTTTTACTTTTTATAATTCTATAATGTAATATAGATACAAATAATGATAAGGAACAGAAATTTCTTTGGTATATAAAAATACAGCCCCTATTTCTTCCAAATAATTTTTTATGATTAAGACTCTTAAGAGGGTTTTGCACATTTTTTGTGGTACTTGTACACTTTCTAATATATGACATATTTTTCAGTGTGGTAGAGTGTAAATTTCTGAAGAATGTATATGAGAAAAGCCAGGATATAGGAATCTATAGTTTGTGAAATTAATTGATATATTTTTATAGAAAATTATGTCTAAATGACACTTTCTTATTTTAACAGTGGCAGGAAGAAATGAAGATACGAAAGAAATTAGATGAAATGAAAGAATCCAATGAATGTAAAGATAAAGAGCTAGAAGAAAAAAATCACTTCATAGAAATCATGAAGAGAAGAGAAGAGAAGTTACACAAACAAACTAAACCCTATGAACTTCCCCCTAGGACTGAAGTAATTTCACTGGAAAAGAAATGGACCCTCCCAAATTAGGTTCATTTGCCAGATATCTAAGTTTAAGAGATCAAGATAGCTACCTGTTAGGAATAATTACTTCTGACAGATTTGTTAACATGGTGTAGACTCCTTAATAATAATGTTTTAGTGCTAAATTAACAGCTCTTAACTGCTTTTGAATGAAGCGATTTTACAAGTTGAAAATTCTCAAGAATATATCTAGCGCTTTTTCTGATTGACTCATCTTGTCATCATACAGATACTTAATGATTCCCAAAGTATTTATATTTATTGAACAATTAGGTGGAAATCAATAACAAATTATTGAGTCATACATAAGAGTTACTTCCTGAAAAGAAATAAGCATCCACTCCTATAACAATTGTATAAATAAAATAAGTAAGGCACTGGCTTTCATAGTCAATTTATGTCAAAACAAATCATATGCCAGAAGCTTGAATTTGATAAATTACTTATGTAAACATTTATAGATGCAACTGTCATTTCAGAAAGGCTTGATCTTTAACAGACTCCTGATTGACTGTGGTGTGGTTTTACTTTGCCAGATGAGTTTATAAAAATGGATTTGGATTTCTTTGAAAGGTACAGTAATACATATTGGAATGATTCATTCAAATGGGAGTATTTTAAAAATAACACATCACTTCATCAGATGTTTTTAATCAATGGGTAAGAGTAATGAGATAGGATTTCTGTGATCCTTATTATCCTTTGAAAAAATATAGGTAATAATTACACCTCAATTTCAAATAAGCTGCTTGGTATACTCAGGACACGTCCTTTATCAGGGATGTCAAACTCAAATGACTACCAAGTTATAAAGGTAGCATAAACGCAATGAAGGGGGTAAATAATATCTCCCCCATATATAGATATATCCTACCAATCAGCTGCATTCTGAAATGCATGTCCAGGATTGTAGAATCATATAATCCTTCTTCAAATATGAGTACTTTCATAATAAAATTTGCTAAGTATCAAAAAGTTGGCCACCAAATTTAAAAAGTCACAGAATTTCAGGTTAAATATAACATGTGGAAAATGAAATTGTGACCTGTATTTTGTCAATTTAAGGTGCCATTCTTTATTTAAAATAATGTCACTATATGGTGGAAAAGCAGGAAGGGGAAATATTATCCCTATTTTGACCCCATAGAGCTCATTCAAACTTGTACTGTTTCTCCCAAACCCTTTTTTGCTTATCCTTGTCTTCTCACACAGGAATATGTAACTTATCAGAATTATTATCCCCCAGTACCCCTTAATAAATACCTTCATCAATTTTTAATTTCTTCACATGTTAAAAAAATCTTTCTGGCAGAAGGTAAGACTTTTTCCCTGAATTCCTTCCCTTCCAAAATCTTGCTCCATCTATTATCCTCTATCCCCCTATAAGTTCTTACCTCTCAATCACTCTACCACATAGTTTTAATTATCAGTCATCTATAAGTCCTACTAGTTTATCAGCCTTATCATATTCTATCCTTGTACATCATGATCATTTTTGTTGGGTCATAGAGAGAAGGAATCCCTGAGCTTTGGAGATCTTATGCTTTCATACGAATTTTAACAAATTCTGCTGTTCAGTGCTATCTTTATAAAAATATCTGGTTCCTTTAATTTATGGATTCTGGTGCCCAGCTAGTCTGTAGACTTCTCTACTGGGTTTATTATTTTTTTTCTGCTTAGCTTGTTTCTCCTTGTTCACCTAGTTTCTAGCTTACACTATCTGCTAGTATTTTTATTATGCTTCTCTTTTCTCCAATAGATTCATGCTTTCTTTAAAAATGTAATCAACAATGTAAGAAAAACATTTAATTAATAAAAACAATTAAAATATAATTTTTTCTTAGTTAAGGAAATTTGAAAGGGAAAAAAGAAATGAGAAAAAGCATACAAAAGATGAGTATGATCTTTATATTTTAAATACTATTCTTGAAAATTCTTAAAATTTGGCAACACCTATCTTCAATGACTTTACTCCTACATCCTGGAAGTTGGCAAAGAGATCTGGGTTCCTATTCTAGCCATTTTTCCTGTAAGCTTGGAAACATTGTGTAAGTTACATAGACCATTTATAGTTTGTCTTACTTACCAAGTAAAATGGGTACAATTTCTGTAAAAAGTGGTATCCTTCAGAAATGAACAAAAGAAACAGAATCATAGCTATTTTAACAGAATTTTCTGTAAGGAGTTGTTATAAAGGATGTTAAAAAACTGAGATAATGAAAAAGGAAGGTAGAAATAAACATAAAACCCCTAACTTCAGGTGATGGTGCCACCTTTAGGACCAGCATCAGAGAGAAAATGGTGATCTAATTAGATTCTTCAAGTCTGATGGAGATACCACACACTGGGTCTTAGTCTTCTGAGGGCAGGTACTACTCACCTGTAGCTGGTACCTTTGTTAGCTAAGGCATTTTGGTGAGTGTAGAAAAGATAAAGAAACTGGTACAAGCTGTTGCAGTAACCATACCACCGGAAAGAAAAAAAAACAAACAAACAGAGAATCAGTTGTCTTCCTTGTGCATTCTGGAACTTCTCCTCCAGTGTTCCTATGTTCAGCATCAAGAAGAACGGAGAAGAAAGCTGACTTATGAGCAGAAAGACAATACTTAGTTATCAGAAAAAAAAATGCCCTCTACAATGCCAAGCATATCATACCATGCAACAGAAGTCAAAATCTCCACTTTACTCTTTCATTTTCAGTTCTCCCTTCTGCAAGCTTTCCCAGGAACCCTCCCCCCCAAAATGCTTGGAGGAAAGCATCATCTTTTAAGGCAATGTAAATTATTTAAAAATAAAAAGAACATTGTACTACAATGTATCTTTGTAACTCTTAATTTTCCTGTATTTACTTTCATACAAACTCAACTGAAGCTCTTTGTATCTCCTTATAAATGAATTTTGCCTCACAAGTCATAAAGTGCTATTTCAGTCTCCGGCATTAGATGAATTCTTTCAGCTGCTCTTGTGTTATTCATCTTATGGGTTCTCAGCCTCAGTTATTTTCTTGTCTTTCAACTCTAAATTGGTAGGAGAAAGGGAAATGAAACATTAGACCATGTCTATGTATCCTCTACATCTCTTATTCATCTCTAAATGGCTCAGTTATTAGAAAGTGTTAAGCTATTTCAGGTCTAAATTCCTTTCTACCACAAACTTGTTTCCATGTTATTTATACTCTATGTTTCCTTCTATTTTAAAAGAATAAGCCCATTATCTTACATTCATTTGTTATGAATTCTCTATAGATTTCTTTAGCAATAGTCAAAGCAACTTTTTAATCATTAAAAGATTGCCTTATTGAGAATAAAAAAAATATTTGCATGAATTTTAACTAGTTTCAGTGGACATTGGAAGTCAAAAGTCATTTACTAGAGGAGAAAAAGGGAAAAAGGACACATAGATGAGTACTGAGTAACAAAAACATAAAAACAAACTTTTCTTTCAATGCAACTTTCAAAATAAAGTCCAAAGAGCCACAGAGGTTTACAGTGCATGCCTAGGAGATGTTAAAAGATAGAAATAACCAAAGTAGTCTCTTTGTACTGAGGATTATCAGAGTATTGGGGAGAAGAATGCATGCTGAGAGAAATGACAAAAGTAATACACAGTGATATATTAGAACTGTAGTGATGTTTAGCCATCACCAATCATAGGATTAATCTCATTGTTCTTGAGGGGTAGTATTATTGTAGTCTTACAATTTAGGCATGGGAGGTAAGACTTCGAGGTCACTTGGCCTGTTTAAAATCATATAGATAGTAAGTGGGAATTTATGACTTTGACTAAATAAATAAACTCCCCTGTCTGTGTTCTCATGAGCTATGCCACCATGAGTTTGACATTATAGAGGCACTTTCGTTAAGTTTGAAAATGTCTGCAGTCACAGAAATGGCCATAAAAGTAAACTTCTTGTGGTATAAGTCTTCAAGTATTTTACCTATATTTCCCTCTTTATTTTTTGGTTTCAGGTCTTAAGTCCAAGTATTTTGTCCTTTTTGAGTTGTTTTTTTGTATATGGTATAAGGGAGTAGTTGATTCATTTTTCTGCCTATAGCAGTCCAGTTTTCCCAGAACCATTTATTGAAGAGACTCTCCTTGTTCGAATGTATCCTTCCAATATTCCTTTGTCATAGATTAGCTGTATATATGTAGGGTTTTATTTCTGTGCTTTCAATTCTATTCCATATGTCTGTTTTTGTTCCAATACCTTGCCATCTTAATTATTACCGCTTTCAGGACACATCTACAAGTGTCAAAAAAAATGAAGGAAAATATAAACAGCTGGGGCTGCATCAAAATAAAAGCTTCTGTACAGCAAAAGTGACAATAATCGAAACAAACAACCAAAAAAACCCAAACTGAATGGGAAAAAGGTTTACTCTCCATACAAATGATAAGGGTCTGATGTTAAAAATCCACAAAGATCTCATACAACTTAACAAAATCCAAGCAAAAAGCACAGTCAATAAATGGGAGAAGAGTTAAAAAGACTTCTCCAAACAGGAAATACAAATGACCAATAGGCATATGAAAAAATGTTGAACTTCACTAATAATCAGGGAAATGCAAATCAAAACCACAATAAGATGCCACCTTGCACCATTAAGAATGGCTTATATAAAAAAAGTGAGCAACAACAAGTGCTGGTGTGGATGTGGAGAAGAAAGAACACTCTTACACTGCTGGTGGGAATGCAAACAGGTCCAGCCACTATGGAAAGTGATGTGGAAGAACCTCAAACTACTAAAAATGTTTGATGTAACAATTCTACTTCTGGGAATCTATCCAAAGGACACCAAAGCACTTATTCAAAAAGACATCTGTATTCGTATATTTATTGCAGCACTATTTACAATAGCCAGTGTATAGAAAACAGACAAATGGATCAGAAAGTTGTAGTGTATTTACACAATGCAATATTATTTAGCAATCAAAAAAGACAAATTTGATGCATTTGTGGTAATATGGATGGAACTAGAAGGGATCATTCCAGCAGAAAAGGAAAACACTGGATGATCTCACCTATATGCAGGATATAGGGAAAACAAACAAAAAAACAAGAAAAAGTTAAAAGTAACAAACTGACAGCGGAACTTAAAGCATAGAGTAATAGGGGCAGAGAGAGGGTGAAAGACGGGGAGGGATGAGCACAGGAGATTAAGATGATGGTTACTCGGTGACAAAGTGGTGGGAGAACCTCAGAGTATACACGATGTAAAAAATATATACATGTGCTAACAATTTAAAATTAAAAAAGTTAACTTTTTAAAAGCAAAGATTTTCTATTTTTATTGTTATGTAGTATTTAGAATTTACAACAGTATCTAGCCCATAGCAAGGACCCAGTATATTCTTCTAGAATAACTGAATGAATGAATGAATGATAGTATAGGGTGCTTCAGACCTTTCTATTAAAAAAAGAACACTCATTTGAAGGAGTTATTTAGCAAAGCAAGTAAGTTTTGGTTACACCCTACATTGCTAAATGGACAGAGTCTGCTTTCATGGAGCTTACCACTGGTTCACTGGCTCACATTTCTTGTACAGATTCAAAAGACCTGCATATCACACAACACATGCAAGATCAAAGGTATTTTGCTCCACTATAACTGATACTGAAGTCATTATTTATAATATTGGAGTCCAGGACAGGCTGTGGAAAATGCTGTAAGAGAAATCTATATCTAGAAAATTTATTGCCCTGTACAGGATATACCTAACTCCAGATTCATTAGCAGACATTGTTACATTTTTTTCTTATATGTAACAGTTTTGTGAGCATACTGAAGTTGTTAGAAATGAATTTTTCTAGTTATTATAAATACTAACATGTTTTGATATGTGAATGGATTGAATTGTGTCCATCTCTAGTCTGATATTTATATCCCCAAACAAAACAGTGACTAGGAGATGCACAGTAGAGAAACTTCTAGAGTATATCCTCTGCCATGATCACTGGGATTGCAAATCATGAGGAATGAAAACCTAATACTATTACAAGCAGGAAAATGTAGTTACAAGAGTTCAAAGAATCTCTTGGACATCTCTTGATCTCTTAGCTTGAGAGATAGGGAATTGTATAAAGACCCAAACAGACAAGGAGCTTATGGACCTCCGGGCATAGCATTTATTTCTGCCCAACTGAAGAACTTGTAATACAGGGAGTTATAAATTTGCAGTAATTTCTAATTCAAATGTCTGCACGAGATGAGAAGCTAGATCTTAGTGTTGGCACATGCAGTCAAAGGACTGAGATTAGATTCATAAACACAGAAAGGACACCAGTTCATGCATTTTATTATACAGACTAAATAGTAGGGGTGGGATGGGGATTCAGAATACATTGAGATGGTTTGAAGACCCATTCATCACCCTCTACTGTCTTAAACAAGCCATGGATGTACCCCATGTGTTTTAAAGTCATTACTGGATACCTGAAGTGGGAAGAGGAAAATAACAAATCAAAGGAAAACAAGCTAACAATTAATCTCTTGATTTTCTGGATTTGTGTAATTTTAAAAGTTAGACCAAGTCTCTACTTTGCCCTGCTCCAGGATAACCAGCAGGGGAAAACTCTTGATACAGCAAGTGGTACTCTAGCTCTTTGTATGTTTATGTTACAATGTCTCTATCATTTCTAATTTTATATTTTACATTTTTATTTTAATTAAATGTTTGTCAATATTTTCTTCTTTACCTTTTGAGTTATCTTTCTGTGTTCTATTTTATTTCTTTTTGCTCTGATTTTTAGTCTCTTCCTTATGCTGACATAAATTTTCATTTCCTTTTCTTTTTCTAGTTCCTTTATATTTAAAGACTGTATGTTTGAGATTTTTCTTATTTTTTTGAGATACTCTTGTATTGCTGTAACTCTTATTCCCATTTCATCGCATCCTAAAGATTTTGCTAAATATTATTTTCATTTGTTCCCAAGTAATTACTACTTTGACTTCTTTTTTTTCCATTGACCCAATAGTTGTTCAGCAAAATATTACTTAAACTTCTTGTATTTGTATGTTTTTCAGTTTTCTTCTTATGATTTCTAATTTTATACCATTGTGGTTGAAAAAGATGATTAATATAATATGAATCTTCTAAAATTTATTGAAATATTTTTCATTTTCCAATATATTATCTATACTTGATACTGTTTCATTTGCCTTGAGAAGAATTTTTACTGATGCCTTAGAATAGAATGTTTTGTATATATATTAGTAAGTTAACCAATGATGGGTCATTTAACACTATTTCCTTTTTTATTTTCTGTCTGAATGATTCATCAGAGATAGGTGGGAGCATTAAAGTCCCTTATTATTACTGTGTCCTTGCAACTTCTCCAGTTAGGTCCAAAAATATGTTTTTGATATATTTTGGTGCTCTGATATTCATGAATATATAATAGTGATAATTATATCTTCTGGATGGATTAATCCTTTTATATAATTATATCATTATGACATTCTCTTTGTCTTTTATTGCTATCTTTATGTTTAAGTTTATTTTGTCTGTATAAGCATGGCAGTATCATGGAATATTTTCTTCTGTCCTTTTACTTTCAATCTGCGTGTCTTTGAACATGAAGTAAGTCTCATAGCGGCATATAATTTTGGTCTTGTTTTTTGATCTATGTCTTGCTATTTTATGTCTTTTGATTGCAGAATTTAGTCCATTTATATTTAAGTTACTTACTGACAAGTGTGTATTTATAGCCATTTTGTTAATTGTTCTCTGGCTGTATTGATTGTGATTTTTTTCTCTTCCCTTCTTTTTCTCTTCCTTTGAGGTTTCATTACACTTTCTTTTCTGGCATGTTGAGCTTCTCTTTCTGTTTTTTAATGTAGTTAAGTTTTTGTTTTATGGTAACCATAAGATTCAGATACAATTTTTTATGTGTATGGGTTGATAATTTACATTTGAACACATAGTAAAAGTTTATTTTTGCTCCTCTGTTTCTACTTTACATAACTGATATCATGTTTTGCATCTTTATTTTAGACATAACTTTGTTAATTCTTATTATTTTAATTTATATTATTGGTCTTATAAGCAATCTCACTTTTCAGTGATGTGCTTTCTTATTTGTACTATTTCTTTTCAGCTTAGAGAAGTTTTACATTTATTTTAATGCTAGTTTAATGGTGACAAATTTTTATCTTTACCTTGCTTGGAAAATGCTTAAGTTCCCATTCAATTCTAAGCATTAACCCTTTCAAATATTGGACTTCATATTGGAAGTTTTTCTTTGTTTCTTTCTAGCATTTTGAATATGTCTTGGCACTCTCTTCTGGTCTCTAAAATTTCTGTTGAAAAGTCTGCTGATAACCTTATGGGTTTTCTTTTATAAATGACAAACATAGCAGAGAAGCTTTAGAAAGAAATACTCTATATTTGAGAGATTTGCATCTATGTGTCTTGTATATGAAATTGGCACTACAACATATAGATAATGATGGGTAGTGGTTCACTGGAAAATTATTGCCAGTGAATTATATACAGAAGTGGTCACCAGTCTGAACCATTTACTCACTGACTTGAAAGTTCACAATATTTACATTTTTCTCTGTAGCTATAATCAACGATGTTGGGCCCTCTCACCCTTTGTTCCCTTAATAAAATACTTGGGACTGAGAAGACAAAGCCTTTCAGGTTTGAGAGTTGAAACTCAGGGGTTAACTCAATACTTTTAGAGTAACGTAACCTGTTGTGTTATGGTAGGAGTGACTTTAGTATGCAATAAAAGTGAATAAAATCAGGCTATTTTTTCACCTTCTATGCACTGAATGACCCATAATTTTGAGATGTTAGCAAAGAATAGATAAACCTTGCACTTGTAACAATGTAGCATTTGTGTGTCAAAGGGCACTTAACAGTGTAAAGGGGTCTAGGAGACTCAGTAGTTATTCAGCCTCTCTCAGAATGAGACTTTTTTTTCTCTGCCTGTGTATATAACCCCCTGTCTCAGGTTAAAAGGCATGTTGATATATTAAAGGCTTCCAGATTTTCTTCCATTTGCCCAAATCAGCAGTGGCCTGCCTGATCTGGCATGGTTGCATAACAGTTTGGTCAAAGAAAAATGAATTTTGTAGGAAGAAAATTAGACCCAAGAGAGATAGGAAGGAGATGGAACTAGCGAAGTTACTTTGGACCACGTTGTGTTGTACTACTAGATCTATGGTACTCTCTTGGATTTTTTTACTAAGAATGGTGGCAACTCATTATAAGGGCATGATGAATAAAACAACATTAACCTAATATGTAATGCTTTTGAAATATATGTTAAAATGTGCCTTTCTTTTCTGAAGTTGATATTTAATTCACCAAAGGTTGGATGTACTTTTAAGAACTCAACATTTTATAGAACAGTTATATAGGATCTGAAAACATTTCACTTTATACCCCAAATCTTGAATAACTTACAACACAAAAAGCAAGTACGTATTTAGGTATCTTTCCATTTGAAACATGTAGAAATTTTTGAAATACATGTAACTAACAATAAAAATAAAACCAAACAAAAAAAAACTTCTTAAAATTTACTCAGCTGTATGAATTTTGTTTTTGGAAAAATTAGTGAGTATTGTGCAACTATCCTAGACTGAACAGGCTCTTTGTCAGTTCAGGGAAATGGAAGAAGAATCTTGGAGCCTCATGTGTGCCTGACATGCCTTTAATGCTGACACAGGGGACTATATACACAGGCATGCTGACAGGCACTGAGAGATAGAAACAAAGACCTAAAGGCAGAATGACCACACAGTAACTAAGCTTTCCAGCCTCTTTTATACTGTTAAGTGCCCATAGCCACACAACTGACATGTTGTTGTGAAAGAAAAGCCCATCTGTTGTTTGCTGGATGTCTGAAAGTAGTTGGAAAACATAACATTTCAAGGTTATAGGCTGTCTGTTGGTTGAAAGTAAAAAATAACCTGAATTTTTTCTACAGTGAACACCATGTATGTATATATATATATATATATATATAGCCGTATTCTTTAATTTTTGCTCTATCTAAAAGAGAAAGAATTTGGCTATTTGATTTTTTATTATTAAGCTGATACAGTGTCCTTGATATTTTCTTCTCAGTAAGAAAGGTATCTATTTGAAATATCAATGGTCATTATTGCTTTAACCCAGAGGTTGAAGAGAGGTGGAAATTGAAATGAGGACATGATGGGCTTTTCACTGGTTTTCATTCACATTGTAGCTAATCTAATACATGTGGGTATTTCACTGGTTTTCATTCACATTGTAGCTAATGTGTCAATGGCAAGGATAATAAGTTTGATTTGATTTGGCATTATCTTTCCTATAATAATATTTTCCAGAGAAGGGATCATTCAGGATTTAATTCCTAATTATTTCCTGCTGTAAGAAGATAAAACTATGTTCCAGCATCAAATGTAATTAGTTCTATTGACTTGTATTTTTAATATAATAACCATGTTCCTTTGTGTGGAAAATGAATAAATAACCTATTTTCCTCACATATATACCTATATACTTCAAAACTAAGTGGATTTGTTTGACAACTTATTTCTGTATCACTGAGATCAAAGTATTATGGAGAATTGGACTTGAGATGTAACAGAAATGATAGTTTGAAAATGTCAAACTAACAGAATCTACATTTTGTTCTTTCCCATCAATCTATCCTTTCACTTTTATTTACTATTTATAATAGTCACATTATAAGAAAAAGCTTAAGTATTCAATAACAAATGAGTGAATTAAGAAGTAGTATATATACACAATAGAATACTAGTCAGCAACAAGAAACTAATCTTATTTTTAAGCAAAGTAACTCAGAATATTAAAAAAAAACATACAAAAGACAAAACTGAATCAAAGCAAACAATTGAAATCTGATTGCAGATTGCAGCTTCCAGAAGGGGAGGGTGGAAGTGAGGGACAAAGAGGGGACCCACAAGGCTTGGTAAAGGATTATGGGTACCAATGTGGCATGCATCTCATGGTATCACACACCTGAAGAGGTGTGAACCTATGGCATAAGTCAAATACAGTGCTACAAATCAATGTTACCTCAATAAAAAAACCAAAAATAAATTGGTAAGCACAAAATAAAACATTTCAGAAATCTAAAAAAGAAATTACTGTATAAAAGTACAGGTATACAAGCATACCTCACTTTATCAACTTCATAGGTATTGCCTTCTTTATATTTTACCATTTGTATGTTTGTAGTAATTCTGCATTGAACAAGTCTATCATTGCTATTTTTCCAGCACCGTGGGCTCAGTTTGTATCTCAGTAGCACATTTAATTAAGGTAGGTACTTTGTGGTTTTTTTACACTTAAAGTTATTGTACACTTAATTGACATCAGCATATTATATAATTAGCTTTTATATGAACCAGGAAACAAAAAATAGATAATAGTATTAGTGAAAGAGAAAGGGATATATTCATGTTCATAATAGTATTACTTACAGTGTCAAAGATGAGTACAACACAAGTTATAGCCGGGCATGATGGCTTGTGCCTGTAAGCTTCAGCCTATGAAGTGGCCGGGGCCAGGGAACGCGTTTCAAGTCCCTCTTGGGGCTCATAGCGAGACTTAGTTACAAAAAAAAAAAAAAAAAAAAAAAAAAAAAAAAAAAAAAAAAAAAAAAAAACCTGGGCGTGGTGGCATGCGCTTGTAATCCCAGTTACCTGGGAAGCTGAGGCTGGGGATACCCTGGGCAATGTGAGCCTGCAGTTTTTCTGGGTAAAAATAGCAAGACCTAGTCTCAAAAAACAAAAACAAAAACAAAACCACACAAGTGTCTATGGTGGATTGATAAATCTTACACAAAGTGTTGTTTGTATATACAATGAATTATTAATCATTAAATAAGGAATTTCTGACATGCTACAAAAAGACTGAACCTATAGAACATTGTACTAAATGTAATCACAGAAGGGCAGAAGCTCTATGATCTTACTTACATGAGCTACCTAGAGAATCTAGAGTTGTCACATTCATATAGACATAAACTAGAATGGAGGTTGCCAGACACTGAGATGGGGAAAATATTGTTTAATATGTAGAGAGTTTTAGTTTTGCAAGATGAAGGTGTACCAGAGATGGTTGATCGATTTGAATATAATTAACACTACTAAATTACACACTTAAAAATAATTAAGGTGGTAAGTTTTATGTGAAATGTATGCTACCACAGTTATAAAGTTTTTTTTTAATATTTTTAAAATGAAAGTTTAGTGAATGTCATATCAAACAGGAGAAATGCAACATTCCTATATAGAAATAGAAACAGCATAACCTTGAAGCTGTGGGAAAGGTTGGAAAAAGAGACTAGAGGAATATTGAGGACAAATACTAGTATCCTAGTTCCCTCTCTGTGGGAGTGTCCTGACATAAATACCCAATAGAAGCAGGGGAAAATCTAGGAACATTAAGGCAAATGGCCCAGGATTAGGGTGCAAGGACACAAGTTGTTCAGAAAGCTCTCTCCTTTTTCATATGTCACGGTGTAGAGACACAGGAAAGGAGGCTAACTGTTTGAATCTGGGAGCATTTGTTCTCCCTCATCCTGTGTGAGTAGGAGGACTGAGGTGCAGGAAAACCTTTATGCTGAGAGTTATTCAAAGGGATGCTAATAAAACATTCCTAGAGACTGACAGTACCTACAAGTACCACCTGAGGGGAGCAGGACAGCTCCATCATGAAACAAGAACATACACTTTGAAGGATATTATTTGGTTACTTTCTAGCTGTATGAACTTGAATATGTTACTGTCTCTGCACTTGCACTTGACCTTCACTTCTGAAGATGGAGTAATAATAATTCTGACTTCAGTTTGTTGAGGATTAAGTGAAAATCCTTTCCCAACAACATCTATTCCTTAAATACGTTAGTCACTATTTATTATAAATATAATTGAAAAAGGAATGTGAAGAGTGATCAAACATACATGTATCAAAATTTCTCAAAGAAATTGAGTCATCCAACTTTAAAGATAAAACCTCTGAGTTGAATAAGGGCTTGGGAAAAACACCTGATCCGTTATTATACCAAAAAAAAAAAAAAAGAAGAAAAGAAAAAATTTAATATACACTGACTGTGAGTGTATTTTGAGTAAGATTTTGATACCATTTTATATATGGAGTACTCTAACATGCCTAATCTGTGTGCTAATATCTACATTTGGGGGACCTAGCAGCAGGAGATAGCTAGAGACTAATATGTCATCTAAAAATATGTGAAGGATGCAAATAGAACTGGTAAACAAATGAAATACCACTTATTCTTTTGCTTTGAAACCTGCACCTTCATAGTCACCAGATGGTCTATCTTCTTAGGAATTGAGCCTGGTGGCAAAGAGAGTTCATAAGCTCTAGCTGGGATGCTGCTATAGGAAACCAATTCCTCTCCCAGTGGAAACTTTGGCCAGGGGCCTGACATCAGATCTGCTGGTTTAGGTAACACAGAGTGAGAGTTTATCAGAATGGTGCAGAGGAAACTAATGTCAAATATCTTAATTATAACCAAAGAAAAAATCACTGAATCCTAGAGGTCACCCGAACCCTAAAAGAGAATTAATTTATAACAGGTGTTAAAAGATTCTCCACAGGTAGAAGAATGTGAGTGACATGAAAGTTTTATGGTCTATCTTTTCAAAATCAGGCATTTTGAAAAGAATGAAATATTTCCAGAAGGAGATGCCCAACTCCAGCAACAGCCACTCAGGCTGTGAATGTAGTAACTGGGAACATGCCATTTTCCATTGATCCTAGGAAGTATTTTATTTAACATTTTAGCATCACGAAATTGGAATATCTCCTGTGTTGACGGTATTTTACAATTGCTGTCAGCCAAGAGCAGTTGCGACAAGATTGTCAGTGCGTATGCATTTGCAAACCTAATTACTGCTGTTCATAACCAACCTCGCTTTACTTACCCTGTGTGGAATGTTGGCTACATACAAGGAGCATCACGTTGGCATTTAGAATGTCTTTAGAATGATGGCACCATGATCTGGCACTGAAACAGAAGCTAACTTGTGTGCAGAAAGGAGGTAACAGCAGGTCATAAGCTGAATGGTAATGAAACAAATGTTCAGTGTTGGAAAAATATCTACAACTTCGTATTTGTTTGCAAAGTAACAGCAAAGTGGATTAGATTTTAAAAGGAAGATACCTACAATTTGATAATGCTGTGTAACATTTTTCTCTGAGTTAATCAGTTTGCTGGTGCTATAAAAGTGGGGTGAAACAGCATTTTAAAACTCTGTGGTTGAAAAGAACACATTTATTATCATGCATGAATCAAGGCAAGCTGAGGCTTTGCTGGTCCAGGTGACAGTTAACTAGATGATTTAGCTTCTCATTTTTTTGATCTACATGTTGTATGATTACATTCAATTTTAATTGTTCCCTTGTCAATCATTACTCCCAGTTTTGGCAATATACATTCTCATATCATACATTTGTGTCCAAATAGTTTTATTTCTCTGGGTAGAAATTAGCAGTATAACATCTAGTTCACAGATCAGTAAAGGTTGAACTGTTTACGAAAAATTCAGAGTTTCTATAGTTAGTTTATAATTTTATAGCTATCTCAGCAATATATGAATTTTCTACTCGTTCACATTTTGAATTAATCATTTACCCTGTTTTGGCTTGCAGTGTTTCTGATGAGAAGTCAGAAATCATTCCTATAATTATTCCTTTGTTATTAATATTTTCCCTCCAGTAATTGCTTTTAAGATTTTCTTTTTGAGACTTGAATCATGGTTCAGTGTGGAAATGCATGAACCCTTGCTGTGAATTCCCAAGTTTCACAAACTTGACTATGATATGCCAAACTATTGTCATTATTCTGCTGGATGCTTGTTAAGCATTTTTATTGGCTGGAAGTATTGTGGATTGACATATTATGTTAATTTGAAAAACTGATCCTTTTATGTAAAGTTTGTTTTGGGCCTCATTCATCTCCTGGGACTTTCAATTCACACTTATTAGGCAGGTGTCTTGATAATTCTCAGCAATTCAAGTTGCAGCATTTGTTTTTTTTTACCCTTCTTTACACCATGACCTTCCATTAGGAATATTTTGATCTATCTTTAGATTCACTGAGTCACTCATCCACCCTCTCCAATTTACATTACTCTTCATGCAATGATTTGCCCCCAAATATTATCATTTCCTATGTAAGTATTATAATTTGATTTTTTTTATTTTATATTTTCTAATTTCCTCCCCCAATGTTACCCCAATTTTTTAGCTATTTTATTCATGTTTTTCCTGTAAATGACTTAACATTTTTCACAGTAGTATTAAATTCTGGAATTTCCAGCTTTAAATTCGGTATGCAAATATTAGAATCTAATTTACAATAAATTAGAATGTCTAATTTTTTTTTCTCCTGGCAATAAAACATATTTTTCTGCCTCATTACCTACCTTAGAGTGTTTCATTGTATTCAGAATATTGTGTGTAAAAAGCAATATAAAATTTTGAATTTCTTTTACATCTTTGCCACAGAGTGTAATCCATTGACTGTGTTTTACAGTTAAAGTACAGATATTGGAATTCATAATCCTAATAATCTTTTTTACAACTTCAGTAAGTGGTTTTTGGTATACCTCCCTCTCCCTCCTCCCTCCGGTGCTCCCTCCATTCTCTCACACCCCACTCTTTGTTGTTTACTAGTCTGTGTTACGTCCATTAGTTTCTTTCTTTCTTGTGGTACTGTTCTTTCCTTGGGTGAGGGACTGTGTTCTTGGAACCAGGTGAATTTTTCCGATTGATTTTCAGTCTTAAGTTTGCACTGGGCGGTCAGTCAGTATTAATTTGTGATCTGTTCATGTTTTCTTGCTGCAGGCTGTCTTCTCTAATCCCATCTATGCTGTTGTGCTGCTTTACCTTATGGTTCTGGTGTCAGATTTAGGGGGTCTCGCCCACAGCCAGTGTCAGTTAAGAAGTTTCTCTGTGGATACAGGCATCTGTGAATGGCCTTTGTAGATCATCTCCTCTGCCTCAGTTTGCAGCTTTGGTGTGGGGCCGATTACCCCATCTTTGGTCTTCCTCTCCTCTCCTGTAGTGTGGGGAGGGGGCCTTGCTCTCCTAGAAGGCATCTCTGAAATAAGGTTTTGGGTCTTCCTGACCCGGTGAGCACATAGGTGCGCTTCACGACACCGTGTTTCTACAGTTGTTTCTCTTTTCTCGCATGCACTGGTTCTCTCAGCGCTCCATCTGTTGTGTCCAACTCAGGGCTGTATTCTTGCATGATCCCTCACCTGTTCTATGATGGGGTTTGTGTTGCACATGTTCTTGCTCCTCTTGAAGTTTAGCTGGAGTGAGAGCGAAATAGAAGGGGTTCCTCTCCCGGCCCCCATACCCACCCCACCTCTACCCTCACCCCGCACACCGATACCTCCCTGCATGAGGGTGGGGCCCAGATGGCTGAGCCTGCGTTCGTCCTTCCATGCTCCCCTTGGGCTAGGAGCAGGGGGCAAAATGGCTCTGTCTATCCAGGCTGCAGATAGCTACCCCAATGCAGCAGCCATCCGCTGGTGGGTGGGGTCACCAAAACCCCCACCCTGTCCCCCCTTTGGGCTCACCCAGCTCATGGGGCTTACCTAGGATCCTTCACCCCCTTTGCTCCCTGCTGTCAAGGGAGCTCCAATGGTTAGGGACCCGTGCATGCAGGTAGCCCTCAGAAGGCTCCATAATCTCAATAGAGTCAAATTAAATCACTGCTACATCAAAGACTCAGATTGAGTTCATCTGTGTTTATCCCTGCTTCCAGTTCCCAGTATCACTACCATCATTTTATCTTGCCTATATTTGAACTAGAAGAGGTTGGGCTTAAGATTTTAAGATAATTGTTTCAGCCTTGGATACAATTTCAGCAGTTCTCTGAAGACTGAGCAACACAAGAACATGTCATTTCTTCATATTTTTCAGCCCTTCCACCAAAACTGATGTCTTGGTTATACACAGGTAGGAAAAGTTATTTTACTCT
Organism: Uropsilus gracilis; assembly: GCA_004024945.1. Taxonomy (NCBI): domain Eukaryota; kingdom Metazoa; phylum Chordata; class Mammalia; order Eulipotyphla; family Talpidae; genus Uropsilus; species Uropsilus gracilis. The sequence continues at coordinate 87,022 of PVHY01001969.1, forward strand.
TTGTATGATTGCTTCCATATTCAAAGATTACCTCCCATATTAGCATAATCTAAAATTGTTTGCTTTCTTTCCCTGAATATTCTTTTCAACTCCAGCAGGTATATATTTCTCTCTACTCACCCAGTAGAAGTCTCTCTACTACCCAGACGAAAACCTCTAACCCAGAGAAGTTACTATGCTGCTCTGTTCTAGTATAAAATACTTGTTTTTATCTAGAATTCAGTTCACCAAGACTTTACTAATGCTCTTCATTATTCCTTTGGAAAGTAATTTTTATTTCATCCTTTTTGTTGATATTGCTGTTCTCACCATTATCCAGAAAGATTTTTTGGTTATTTTCCATACAAACTAGAAGTTGTTACATATTTACCTTTGACCTTGTATTTTTAGTCACAGTTACATATTAATTTCCATAAAATTTCCCCAAATTGAATAAACTTTAAGCCTCAGATAGATCTCTGTCACCCCTGAAAGAATTAAAACACTTCCGACTGTAATTTATCTTTTAAATCAAGGCGACATTAACAGTAGAGTAGAATAAATCATAAGTATGATCGATGTGAAACAGTTTTTCTATCACCCCATCTCCCCCTGCTACCTTCCATCCCTCTCTTTTTACTCAAGAACAGAAATTTAGATAAAAAATTATAAGCACTCTTAGCCAGATAGAGTAAGTCAGGTAGTCCAAAAGAAGCCATGTTGGAAGCAGAGTCTGGGTAGGTATTCAAGAAAGAAAAATCACTTTTGGTAAGTTCAGATTTTAGCAAACTTAGATGTCAAATTTAAGTTCATGCATTAAATTTTGCACTTTCACTTTTGTAATATAAAGATGACAATATAAAGGTGGGAGGAGGAAAAGGGTAGGCACCCCACAAAGGTAGGTAGAAAAGAGGGGTGGAGAGAAAGTTGCAGTTAAGTAACTAAATAAGGAACTTTATTGAAAATTCTTAGACTTAAAACACCAGCCAGATCACTGTCTTAATCTTTTAAAAAATTCTTCTTTGCCTTTCTTATCTTCCAGTTTTCAGAATTTATTAAAAACTGAAAACAGGGCCTATAGAGTTTATCCCCATATTCCTGCAGCTTCCCTCTTCACTCCTCATCATCCCACTCCATACCCAGCTGAAAATCAGTCTAGAGATTTATTCAACTCTTCTTAACAAGCCCGGGATGCAAAGTTGATTCCAGCTTCCTGATTTTGAAAGACTTTTCTATTATATTAAAATATATCAGTTCTGGATAAATCTGTCCTTACCCTACATTGGATTTGGCCAGTTCAAGGTGTCCTCCTGTTCTATCCTCTTTATTTCTGAACTTTCATTTCACTCTTCTGAAATAAACTTACTGCTCTCACTCAGAGAGAGAGAGAGAGAGAGAGAAGAAATATCAAATCTAGTATGCAGTAATGCTCTATATGTTCCTAGTATAATACAGTATAGTATTTCCTTACAGCACACATAATCCTACATTTCTAAGATATCTTTGTAGCAGGTCTGGAACTCACAATCTTAGATAATCTGGTAACATTAAAAACTTTCTCATCTATGAATGATCCAGGATAATTCTTTGTCAAGTGATCATTTTTGTGTCTGATGTCCATGGATAGTGGAAGGCACGCAGAATCTTTAGCGATAACAGCAAATCTTGTGGGAAAGTAAGTGTTCTGTACTAAGGAACCTTCCTTGACTAATAAACTTTATCTAGCTGTGAGTAATAGTTAAAAAAGGGCCACACACAGTAGGTTAGTACACTCAAAAATATCTTAATTGTATCTTAAATATATCTTAACTTTTATCTATTTCTCTGCTTTCCAGCAGTTAAAACAAACTTTGTAATTTCTTTCTGAGTTTGAGATATTACTGAAAATTTTCCTTGTAATTGAAACACCAGGCTTATCTGTTCATTCTAGGACCTTAAACCTTCTTGTAAGGAGTCAATTTAACAGTATTTGACCTTCTATTCATGAAAAGAAATCTAGAAAGAAGTATCAAAGTCACAAAGTAAGTTATTTTTCTTCCTATCAAAATACTATAGAATTTAAAGACATTTAAAGTTATTTTCTAGATTATAGTGAACTTATTCTGTAGTGGACTTTTGCTTTACTTTAGACAATGATTCTTTTTCTTCTGTTTTCATAGGCATCTGGATTTTCTTTTGCAAAATTACCCCTCCCTCACTGTTTGTCATTTTAGTGAGGCTATTCATCAAGAGACACTGACCTTCCACAGGGAAAAATGTCATCACTCAGACCATCTGGATGTCTGAACTTTGAATCTTGAGTTCATACACAGAAGAATAAAAACCTTTTGTAGTTGTTACTAACCATCATCAGCATGTCACTTACTCACATGATGCACTTTCCTGAGCTGTGCCTGTTCTTACTCTGCCAAGGCTGGTTCTCCAGTCCTCTCTCTAATTAGTGTTCCTACTTATATCCTAATAACAAATTCCCTTTAGGTTAAATTGCCTGGAGTGTGTTTGTATTATTTGCAATTAGAAATAAAAACAACTCATGCAAATGTGGTAACTTAGTGAGATGGCTTCTAACAATTAGCTACTCCATTATATGTTTGGTTGTCTAACAGTACAAATATTTACTTTAATATTTCATGTTTGGAAATAACTGTTTAAGATTTGCTACTTTGTGAGTATAAGCAAGTAAAACAAGATATTAAACATTTAGTCAGGAAACAATCTGAAATAGCATTATCTTTTAGGTGGAGGAAAAGATGGGTCTAGAGACAACTCTGATATCCCTAAACCCAGAATGACTTTGAATTGGAAATGCAGACTGAAATATCTGTAGTAAATGATCAAGGATGAAAATCGGTGATCATCTGGGATAGTCTCACTTTTCTGAGGAGCTCATCAAACCTGCTTTTCCTTAATATCTTCAGTGTCTCTTTTTGGTTTCTGCCTCTGGTTCATGCCTAAACAAATGTTGCTCAACTCTAATGAAAAAAAAAATGAAAGGCCAGTACAATAGTAAATGACAAGTACAATGCATTCTCTTTGTTATTTTTTTCACTTCTAAGCTTTTCTATTTTTTTAATTGATTAAACTTTTAAAAATTTTTCTTACATTTCTTTTTATTTTGTACAGTATTTGATTTCTCCCCTCAGGTGAAGTTCCTATAAATCTCCCACCACCACATCCCCTGTGAACCATCACCAGAGTCCCTTGTGCTCTTCCCTCTCCTGTTTGTTCCCTCTCCTTTCCCTTACTGCTGTATGCCTCAAAGCTATAGTTTGCCTGCAAGTTTTATCTCTCCTGTTTTTTACCTTTTGTCCAATTTCCCTCTGTTTTTCCTCTAAGTGAAACCATCCAATATTTTTCTTTTTACTCTCACTTATTTTAGTGAGCATAATCCCTTCTATCTCCATCTATGTTGCTGCCAAAGAGGAAATGCAAATGGACAACAGGTATATGAAAAATGCTCAAAAACCACTTATCATCAGGGAAAGTCAAATAAAAACCACAATGAGATATCACTTCACACAGTGAGAATAGCCCCTATTTTAAAACCTGGCAACAGCAAATGCTGGCAGGGATATAAAGAAAAAGAAATTCTCTTACACCACTAGTGTGAATGCAAAGTAGTCCAACCTCTATCAAAAACTGTGTGGCGGTTAAAAAAGATCAGCTATATGATCCAGCAAATCTGTTCCTAGTAATCTACCCAAAGGACACACACACAAAAATTCGAAAGAAAACCTACACTCCTATGCTTATTGCAACATTGTTTACAATATCCAGGTATGGAATGACCTAAATGCCAAAACAGATGAATAGGTCAATAAACACTTTAGAATTGGAGAACATTGTCCTTTCAGCAAGGCAACATTTCTCAGCTTTGATCAGTTACTACCTTGCAGGAAAGCTAGCTTAATATTGATATAACATCTGAATTTTAAAAGGTAGACAGAGATATTAATGTCTTCCTTAATATATAATAACCTATTATAATTTGGCAACCATTTGGATCAGCACACAAAGACAAATAAGTGTGTTTTCTATTCTTGCCTGGTCATAGAGGCTGAGCTGTGAGAAATGATATAGACTGGAAGTTGTGTGAAACACAAATGAAGCATAACATTTGATTTTGTGAAAAATCAAAGTCGTACAATAGAACAAGTCACAATGTTCACAGAATAAAGTCCCAAGGATGGCATGATATAATCTTTTAGGGTCCAGTAAGTGCTGGGGAATAAGCAGAGAGAAGAAATCTCTTTGTTGTTGGTAGTACAAGAGGACAGTCTATGCATTTTGCTAGACCAGACAGGTGACTCATTTTTGAGTTCTCAACTGATTTGGTCACCCCGTTATATAAAAATAATTTGAAATAAAACAAAATATTTTTACTCCAAGTTTATGAAGCTTATTCACTACAGATTGTGGAATATCCTAGTGTAAAAATTGAGTGTTATGCTCATGTCATATTGCTTTTAGACTATTGCATTTTAGTACAGGCACCTAGAAAAATGAATCACTGCTTTGACACTGAACATGTCCAACAACAGAGAATAAGGTTGCCTATTCTGATCCATCAATCAAGCTATAGTGACTTTGAGCAGGGGGAAAGAATGACTTGGTTAATGGCTCATCATCTACAAGCTTAAGAAAGCAGAGCACAGCGCACACAGAGAAACAAAAAGTTTTAATTACACAGATAGTAAGAAAAAGGGAGGACAGAGAAAGCAAGGGGGGGGGGAGAAAGATTATCAGTCAGCACATAGCCAGAGATCATCTCTTCTACCACAGATAAACTCCAGCAGGGACAAGAGTCCAAGCTGAAAATGCCTTTGGTAACATGGTAGCTGTCATTGAGCAGAGATCAGGGAACATTACTTGGCAAGCTGATAACTACAGTGGGAGCTGTAGGAGAAAGACAAAACAAAGGAGGTAGAGGAATTGGGGTAGCAGAACCAGAGCTGTGTAGAGGTCAAAGAGCAAAAGGAGGCTGACCAGCCCATATTCAGTCTTATAAAGTCCCCAAGACAGTTCTGCTCCACCCTTATTTCCCAGCATGCTCCAGAAGTCAGAATTTGATTCTTACTGCCTTACTAACTTGGAGCTTTACTCACTCTCTCGTTCTTCCTTCAACATTTCCAATATGTCGACTTTATGCATCTTAATGATTACAGGAGAAAAAAAGACAATTCAGTGTTTAAACCACTGAGGAAACAAAAGAGAACAGAAGGAAATCAACTAACATGATAAACAGTGATATTCCTGCAAGATAGGTTACAGAGACCTATGTGGCAAAGAAATAAAATTCTACTTATTGTTAGAAAATTTTGTTCTAAGGAAAGATCTACACTACTTATTAATTTCAAATGGTTCATTGATGGTATTGAAGCAATCCTGCATGCCCACATTGCCACATTTAAAAGAAAAATATTTTATATTCTGAAAAGTGGAAAAGTTTGCTAGATTTTTAAAATTTTTTTGGCTTACCAATGTACTGTACAGGATATGTTTTATCTGGTTTTTTTTTAATCTATATTAATCTTGTGTTTCCAGGCTTCTGTCATGTGGGAGAAATTTATCATTTCTATTAGATGCATTGTTTCTAATTAATACAGAAATATAATAAATTATTTACTTGAGCATATGGTAATATGGCAACTAACATGTTCCTTGTCTCACTTAATTTCTTTCAGTTCTCATATCAAAATGTTAGATAAATCATGACCTTTCACTTTTGATTTTAAATTTTAAAATATAATATGAAAATAACTTAAATAATTAGCTCAATATTATATCCAGTAGGTGGAACAGCTAAAATATAATCTTAAATCTACTTGAGTACAAATTGTGCATTTCTCATTCTCCTATGTTGGCTTAAGACAATATAGAGTGTGTCATATTGATTGAGAGTTGCTACATGAAAGGGGAATTATACCAAATGTGATATTCAATATTTAAGGTTTTATGATAACACAGGGATAAGGAAGGAGAGCCACAGAACACATAAAAATGTCATTTTGTAGAAATGCATGGCAAGGGTTAAGAGAAAGTTTTAGTTATTCTCTTTAAATTTATTTTCTCACATCATTTTCTATTTTTGTGTAGTATTTGATTTTTCACCTCATGTGTAGTCCCCATAGTTCTCCCACTACCATATTACCTGTGAATCATCATCATTCCCTTGTGCTTTTCTACTCCCCGCCACCACCCACCTAGTTATGACCTCAGTCACTCCTGTATGTCTGCTATATGCCTAAACTCTGTGGTCAGCTTGCAAGTTTTGTCTTTTTCTTAATATTTTGGTTTCTTTAATTTCCAGATATACATAAAATCATCTGATACTTATCTCTTTCCTTCTGACTTATTTTCCTTGAAATAATCTCTTCCACCTCCATCCATTTTGCCACAAATCACATGAGTTTTTCTTCTTGATAACTGTGTGTAGTACCCTATTGTGTATTTGTTCCACAGCTTTTTGACTCATTTCTCTGTTGGGGAGCATTGAGGTTGTTTCCATATCCTGGCTATTATAAATAGTATCAAATAAACATAGGGGTGTAGTTTTCCTTTTGAGTTAGTTCTTTTGCATTCTTTGAGTAGATTCTAAGGATGGAAACATTGTATCATACGGTAGAACTATTTTTACTGTTCTGAGGATTCTTCACACAGCTTTCCTTGGTGGCTGGGCCTGTTTACATTCCCAATAGTAATGTAAGAAGATTTCCACCATATCCTCTCCAGCAGCTGTTGTTTTTGTTTTTATATTTTTTAAATGTGAGAATGGGTCATTCTCACAGGTGTTAGGTGATATCTATTTCATTGTGAATTTTATTTGTATTTCCCTGATAATTAGTGACACTGAACATTTTTTTCATGCCTGTTGGCCATTTGCATGTCTTCTTTAGAAAACTGTCTTTGCAGCTTTTCTGCCAGTTTTTGGGACTGTATTGTCTCTTTGCTTTTATAGTTGTTTAAGGTCTTTTAAAATATATTTGTGGATTCTTGATATCAGTGCCTTATTTGTTGTATGCAAATATATTCTCCCATTTAGTAGGATGACTCCTCATTTTGATTACAGTCTCTTTTGCTATACAGAAGGTTTTGAGTTTAATATAATCCCAGTTGTTTGCAGCTTTGTTTCCTTGATTCTGGAGATAAATTCTCAAACTATTTCTGACATTTATGTCATTGTGTGTTTTGCTTATTTCTCTATATGTTTTATGATGTTGGATCTAATATTCAAGTCTTTCATTCATTTTTGTGTATAGTGTAAAAAAGTAGTCTACTTTCATCTTTTTGTATGTGGAAGTCCAGTTATCCAGCACCATTTATTGAAGAGGCTTTCCTTATTTCAGTGTATAAGCTTTCCTCCTTTATTATAGATTAAGTAACCATATATGTGTGGTTTTATTCCAGAGTTTTCAATTTGATTCCATTGGTCTGAGTGTCTGTTTTTGTGGCAGTACTACATTATTATTATTATTATTATTATTATTATTATTATTATTATTATTATTATTTCTATTTTGTTTGAAGTCTGGGAGTATGATACTTCTATTCTTCCTTTTAGTCAGGAGAGCTTTCACTTTGTGTGTGTGTGTGTGTGTGTGTGTATGTGTGTATGTGTGATTCCACATGAATTCCAGCTATACTTGTTCCACTTTTCTGAAGAGTGTCATTGCGATTTTTATTGAAAGTGCATTAAACTTGTAAAGGTCTTTTGGTTAAATGATCATTTTGATAGTGTTAAGTCTTTGTGTCTTCTATTTTATTTAATGGTGTTTTGTAGTTTTCCTTGTATAGTTCCTTCACTTCTTAGGATTATTCTATGATATTTAAAAAATGTTTGGAACACTTGTTAATGGGGTGATTTTCTTAATTCATTCCTCTTCAAACTAATTGTTTCTATATAGAAAGACTACTCACTTCTGTATACTGACTATGCAACCTGATTATTTTAATTAATTTTAGTGTATTTTTAATGATTATCTCATATCATCATAATCTGCAAATATAATTTTTCTTCATCTTTACCAATTTGGATTCTTTTTATGTCTCTTCTTGCCTATCTGTCCTAAGTAAGACTTCCAGTTATATATAGAAAAACAGTGGTGAGCATCCATGTCTTGTTCAAGCTCTCAACTTTTCATCTATTTCTGACTGCTTTTCTGAATGCTATTTGAGTTCTTGACTCTCTTAATTATACCAATTTTTAATTCTTCATCTGATGGAGGAAAATTCTGTGAGTGTTGTTGGGTTCTGGAGTTTATTTTCTCTCTATGGTGTATTGTTCTTCTGAGGGTTCCATTACCATTTGTGTTTTTCCTTCTCCCCTTGATTGCCTTGGTTTGTATTTGGTGTCTATTGTAGTTGGTATCTTTGTTTTATATGAGTTTTTTTCCTCCTCGGCTCTGGGTGGTTGCTTTAGGTGAAATACAATTGTTGGGGTCTTGTAGGATCTGCGGTAGTGTTAGAACTTCCACAAGTGCTCTCCCAGGTCTTTTTCTGGTAGTTGAAAGGGAAGGAAGGCACTGAATAGAGAGGCTAAGTTGTTGAGATCTCACCTCTCCCAGGAGCAGCGACTCAGGGTCTTCCTCCAGTGGACTGGAGGGCAAGAGACCTGCTGAAGATTCCTGGGGGTAATTGAGGATCCCTGATGTAGGACAAGACACAGAGCCTGCTGAGGTCTGGTCTGCTGGGAGGTTTTAGCAACCTGCGTAGGATGTAATTCCTGTTGTGACAATGGGCCTGCAATGAACAGTTAGGCCATGCAAGGTTGCAACTTAGGTTTATTTCCCTTCAAAGGAATTGGGAGCAGATGCTCCCAATTGGGAGTCAGGAATGCTTACCCTTGGGGAGCTTAGGGTTCCCAAAACAGGGAACCACATTGTGAAGTTCTGTGGTCCATCCTCTGGGTGATGCTGGGAGGTTGAGTCTGATGTACTACCTTGTGTGGCCATAGGCCCACAGTACACTGCCATATTATTCTGTCTGCTCCCAAGGGGCTAATGATTGGTTCTGGAATCAGGAGTGCTCACCTGGGACAGCCAAGAGCCCCAGATGTGGGGAACAATACTGCAAGGCCTAGGCTTGCCTGAATCACTTGGAAGGTACCTACAGGCTGAATGGGATACACGTCTGCCACTGAACTGCTAGGTCCTTCTAGTTTGTGGCTCAAGAAGAAGAAAAAAAAAGAAAAGAAGCTAAAGGAAAATAAGAAAAACGAGAGAGAGAAATGGAAAAGAAATAAAAGTGTTTGCCTCTCAAGGCTGTCAGCTTCCCAGTTAACATTCTGATCTGGTCCACCAGAGGGTGGGGAAGGCTGGGTGGGATGCTCTCTGGGATTTTCTCCTGGAAATCCATGTTGAATTGCCGCTCAGAAACAGAGGAAGAAGAGAAAGAGAGACAGAGAAAGAGAGAGAGATTATGTTCAGGGTTCTATCCTCACTGAGGAGCTGGGATCTGCTGGGAGGTACCAGAAGGTTCTTTCCTATTAAAGAGCAGATTGCTCTTTCCTATTAAACTGTTATATCCTTCAGATTATGGCTCAGGAAAAATAATACTAAAAAATTTGTGGTTCAGGATTCTGTGCACTCATGGGGAGTTGGCTACGGGGTCAGGGTTGCTCACCTGGGAGTATCTGAGGATGTAGTATAGAGTGCTGGGAGCCCTGGGCTGGGGCTCAGTTTGATGAGAGTTGTCCTCCTCCATCTAGGTAGGATGTCCTTTCTGGTGTGTGTGGAGGATGGGCTTTTCCTTTGGCTCTAGAACATCCTGAGAAGTCATGCTGTTGTGTAGTCAGTTCAAAGAGTTTGGGATTTGCTAGGAGCTCGAGTCCATTCTTTTTGACAGTTGTTTTTAGGAGAGAGGTTGATTCTAGCCTCTCTATTCCTCTATGTTGTCATTAAAACATTTTAATGATGGTGCCATTTCTTTGTCCTTTTCATGTGTTTCCTTCCATGTTCCCCAAGTCCCTAGCATGAGTCCAAAGCCCAAAAGCAAGCACTGCCTCATCTTTATATGTCTTTCTGCTCTATGTGCCTCTTCCTAGTCCTTCTTTCCTCTTTCCTTCCCTCCATCCAAAGTCCTTTTTATGATTAGGTTTTCTGAGTTCTCACCTACTGAAAGTGTATAATTTAGTGTTTTTTGTTTGTTTGTTTGTTTTATCAAAAGCAGTCTGGTACTGTACTGGTCAAACAATAGTGTCACTAAATATGGGAAGTTTGGGGAGAACAGTGGTAAGATTGGGATTATGCACATAATTTATTAATGACTTTAGAATATCTTGAAAGAAATTTCTTAGCAGTAAAATTAGTAAGAAACAGCAACTCAATATTTGTCTTAAATTTATACTTTCTTTACTTTCATGTAAAGAAAATCATTTATATTTTTTTACTATAATAATTTTATTGAGGAAATATTGATTTACATCACTACTTATATTTTGGGATTATAGCATTCCCTCTCCCTCTTTAAGTGTTATTACCACAGTGTATATACCACCAAAGCACTTGTATCTACTAATTTCATCCATTGTGCCCTCTCTCGACCTTCTCACCCATGCCCACCCTTTCCCTTCTGGATCTCATTGTTCTGTAATCAATTACCCGGGGTTCATTTTTAAGTTTGGCTTTACCTCTGATTAGCTTCTCTATATTCCACTTATAAGTAACACCATCTGGTATTTGTCTTTCTCCTTCTGACTTACTTTGCCTATCACAATCCTTTCCAACTCCCTTCATGTTGCTGTGAATGGCATGAGTTTGTCTTTTATGATTACTGATTAGTATTCCAATGGATATAAAAGTCACACTTTGGTACATACATCCATTTGGAGGCATTTAGGTTGTTTCCATATTTTGCAGCACAGAGAATCACAGGGTAGGTGGGTAAGAGGTGTAGGGCAGTTTAGAGATAGTTTTGAGATTAAGAGCAAGGACTTAAGACTGATAGCAGAAGAAGAATAAAGTAGGGGTTGTGTGGGAAAATGAGGAGTGCTGAACTCTTCTAGATAAGATTGTCCTTATCTCTAGAATAATGAAAAGGAAGTTGTGGTTGGTTGGCAATGAGAAATAAATGATGGAAGGGTGGCCCAGGTTCCTGAGTCTAACAACAATTAGCATAGAGGCAGATGGCAGTCACATAATGTGCAGAGAAATCAAAATAATTTAGGGCAATAAGGCAACAAAAAAGCCTTTTGGCAAAGTGTAAGTCAGTCACAGGGTTTAAAGAATCATCTTTGGGAAATATGATTTCATTGTTTTAAATGTCAATGATAGATGATTTAAAGCAACTTCTTTAAGTCTCATTTTTATTAGAAAATCTGTCTTCTTTCCTCTATACATTAAAAAAATTAATAAGTTTTTTTTAATCTTCTGTTGTCTCATTGTTATCAAAAACATTAAATATTCCTTAGTTTTTTTTAACCAAGTTTTTTAAGGAGTTTTGGAATACAGCTAACATTTACAAGATACCCTTGCTCAGCATTGTAAGAATCCAGTTTTACTACTAACTCAAGAAAGTAAATTTCCTTTAGCGGAAGCATTATTAATGGCTTTTATCAGAAAAATAAAGACTTTCAAAACAACATAACTTCTTGTGACCCTCCCATTATTTGTGTCATGTAGTTTCTTTTTGACTGTATTACATGGTGTATTGTTCAGGGTACTTCATGGCAGACCATGGCAACTGATAGATTAAGCACAACAAGATTCATTACAGGATGTAGATAGTTTACAGACTCTGGAGGGTATAGGAAACAGTAAACTGAGCCTCCAGAAATAGTGTCCAGGCCTATATTGCATAGTGGGGACATTATATTGCATATAATGCCTAAATGCCTCCCCCCCGAAACCTCTACAATAGTTGCCAACAACCATGGAACTTTTGCTCCTATTTATTTAGGTTGTCAATGAAGCTTATGTTCATATTCTCATTGCCTCTCCAAACAGAAGGTCAAAAGATTGAAGCCATTAGTCACTGAAGAATTTCTATGAAACAGGAAGAAAGCTCATCTTCAGACATGATTAAAGAATCCTTTTGATTTTCCTGGATTAACGTTCCTTTGTGACTATATAGGTCTGAACTTTCAGTGTCTGGATACATTCTAAGTCTATTACATCATGTATACTTACAATATCATCAACCACATAGCTTACAATCAAACCAAACCAAGGGAACTTACGTATGACATTGGGGCTCATGAATTATGGAGTTTCTGTCTGGAGAAAGAAGCAGGGAGATTCTGGGCTCCTTGGCACCATCCACAGCCTGTTCTCACACCCTCGATTCCTCAGTCTTGGGAAGCTACAGAACTTGCTTGCAACACTGTCACAGACCTTGAGTCTCCTTAGGTGGGAACTTGTGACTCTAGGTTAGAAACCATCATCTTGGAAAGTGATTAGAAGTGTCACCATCATTAAAATGTTTTAGTAACAACATGGAGGAATAGAGAGGCTAGAATCAACCTCTCTCCTAAAAACAACTGTCAAAAAGAATGGACTTGAGTTCCTAGCAAATCCCAAATTTCATTATTGTTCCATAATACCATTGAAATATTGACTACAAAGAAAAATGCACAGCCATTCTTTTCCAAAAGAACCTAACATTTATTTTTAGAAATAGTGTTAATACAGCGAAGTACTTTTCTTGAAAGATAAACGTTAATACAGTACAAATCAGAAGAAAAAGAACTTGTGTGAAAATTAATCCTTAAGATGTTATTTATTTCAGAAACTTAACTTTAATATTATTTTGGTTAGAAGACCTAGCTTGGACATAAAAACATTGGTTAACTTTTGTTTAAGTCCAATTTTATTTTAAACAAATTATAAATTTACAGAGGGTTGAACCTATGCAAAATATGTGTCTTTAAGAAAATATACCTATACAAAATATGTTTTTAAGAAAATTTGCATCTTGAAAAGAAATGAGAAAAATTATGAGAATATTAGAAAAAGTGACAAGAAGTAAAATGTAGTTCATATCATGAGTGCCCAAGATAATTGCAATAGATAAAATTTACCATTATAAGACAAAGTCAGATTATAAATTAGAATGCAATTTATTACATTCATTTTCTTGGAGACAAGTGTTCTATTTTGTAGAAGAGAATGTTATCTAAGCAAAGTCATTCAGAGATGACATATGGAATAGTTAGGCTTCACTCTTGTGGTCTAATTACTGTTGAAAAACAAGTGATAGAAGAAAAAAAATTCAATCCCAAATCACCCTCAATTTGTTACCATTTTTCTTAAAACATTATTAACTCATCAAATATGTTCTATAAGTACACTTTGATCCTAAATATATCCTTAACGTAAATAAATACTTTTTATTCATATTACCTCCCCCTTGACTACAGAATGATCTAAAACAATTATCTTTCATTGACTTCATCATTGATGCTGACACACTTTAGTAACATACAAAGAGAAACATGCCTTTCTTTGTATCTTACAGGCATTACAATCCTCTGTAAATTTCTACCTGATGAACTGAACTTACAGGGATATTATATTGATCCTTCCTCAAATATTTAAAAGAGGACTGAAGTACAAATGTCCATTTTATAGATGGTTGGATTATTGTGCTATTGTGCTATATATGTATTTCTTGTTAACTAAGAAGTATGAACTACATGATAGAAAAACTGAGATGAACTCTTGGTTATTCAAAGAGTCATTGTATTGTCAATTTTCTACTAATTTAATTTTCTACTAATTTAAATCTCTCCTGAACTCATATTTTCTTCACTTTTCTTAACATGGCATTTCTATAGTTCTGTGAAAAAGTCTTATTAAGTGTTTATTCTGACTTTCTCAATATCCTATTTTCTTATTGATATTATAAAAATTATGACACATTTAGTTAGTTATAATAATGTTTATTATTATATTCTTCTAAAGGTCAGAAGTTCAAAATTAAACTCAGTGGAATAAAAACCATTCCTTCTAGAAACTCTATAGGGAAACTTTATTTCCTTCTTTCCTCCACCTTCTAGAGGAAGGCCATCTACCGTAGTTTAAGACTTTTCTTTCCTCCCACCTCTTCTATTAGCTTCCCTTCTTTCTAACTCTGACTTTTCTGTGTCCTTTCTATAGAGAGTCCTGTTATTATATTGGGTCCTTCTGCATCATCAATTTCCCCATCTCAAGAGTCATAATTTAACCCCATCTGCCAAGTGTCTTTTGTCATGTAAGTAACATATTTACAGACTTCTGAGTTTAGGACATGTGCATCTTAAGCAAGATATCATTCAACCTACTGCAAACAGGACCCACCAACACTTTATAATCTTGGTTTTGTTTTTTGTAGTTTGTTGCATATGTTAGTAACAACTCTTGGCATCAGCTATTTTCTGTGTATCAATATAAGCTTATAGATCCATTTTTCAATTTTTTTCTCACAGATTTGTGAATACGTGATGGCAGCATTTTCTAGGAGATATGCAGCAAAGGGTAACCTTATCTTTACAGTAGTATGCAAATAAAGAGAGAGAGAGATGATGATGTTGACTTATGTTTGGGAATAGATTAACTTAAAATGTGGTTTTTTTTTAATATATTTTCTGGATTTTATTTCCTAGAATACACTTGTCCTCTTTTCTTTTAAAGAATTAAGGGTGACAATCCATGAAAATACAGATTTACATGTTGAATTATGTTCACTTGAGGTTACAAGATACTGAGAGAACTGACTACCAATAATGGTTTTCTATATTTAAAACAATAATTTCCTCTTATTTCAGACAGGAGCAGCATGCTGTGCAAAATTATATCTCACGTAGCAACAGCAGAGAAATCAGCATATATCACTTTCAATGCTGTCTCTATAAAACTAAAAAAAATCATATATAATAATAATTTTTACTTTAATAGTGGGAACAGGGACACATAAAGGCACTGACTTATTCTTATAAATGGTTAGTTTAACACAGCAAACAAACTGATGTGTAAATTGGCTTTGATGAATGTTGTGTTAAGTGCAGTTATTTATTATGAGTTCCATTACACAAATTGGTTGGAAAATTATAACAAATGTTCTTTATTAATTTTACCTTCTCTGTGGCTACAGAATGACTCAATGCAATTATCTTTCATGGACTTCTTCATTAGAGCTGGGGAAGGAGTGCTGAGGAAGGTAGACACATTCTAGTAATATACACATAAAAGAAAAGTTTGCCTTTCTTTGCTTCTTTCATGAAGAGAGGTTATTTCTCAATATGATTTATTTCATTTCCAATTAAATTCCCCAAATTGTAGTTTTTTAATATTTTTTCATTAAGAGCAACTTTAGGTGTAAGAAATTCTATTTTAATGCTCTTTATGATATGATATTGAATTTAAAAAGATGACAGATCTCACGGTTTTGAGAAACTTAGAATTTATCCAGACAACACTGGTGCTCCAAGGCCAAATTTAGCTACTTGTTTCAAACATTTGCTTTAAGGTCCAAGGACAGGTTGCAAGGCTGACCTATGTTTTTCTTTAAAGCGTGTGGTTAAACAACTGGAATATAGAAAATTTCTGGGGAAAATTTTTCCAGGAACACTTTTACACCCAACATACAGCCAGAAATCACAGAGTTAAAGAAAATGAGATCGGAGTATGGAAGATGGCAACATAGTGAGGATATCAGGCTCACCTCCTCCAGACACACACCACAAAACTGTTGCAAAACAAAGCCAAAACTACTGAGGGAAAACTGATTATCAGCTTACACAATATGCACATAAGTCTGAGGGAAAGGGTTAGGACAAATTTTAAATTTAAACTCTGTTTAAGTAAGTAACTCTGTTTAAGTAAGTAAACAGAGCAATACAACCCACAGAAGGAATGTTTGTGGTATGGCACCTCCTACAACTCTTGGCTGGGGCACATGCCCACAGTAGGACTCCTAAGAACCAGTGTTGCCTTAGATAAAGGGGTACATAAGCAGACACCAAGTGGGTCTGAGGTTAACGTAGAGGGAGGAAGGAAATATAGACAAGGGAACACAATGAAACAAAAACAAGCCAATAGTTGACTTATTTCATTACCTAGTTATCAGGAAACTTTTTTTTTTTTAGATAGAATTTTAGTTTCCCAATTACTTCTGTAAATAATTTTAATAAGGTGACTTTGGTCTAGAACATTATATATGAATCAGAAATATAGTATCTTATCTCTTCAAGTATGTGTGTCATCATATCACACTCATCTTCAAGGCACCTATAGATCAGTAACAGTGCATTATGCAGTCTCCTATCAAATCTCCACAATTCTTTCTACCATTGTAGTCTCCATTTTTCTATCAGATTGCCAAGGTTTTATTTTTTTACCTTATTTTATTTTTTGATTTGTTTTTTCCAACTCTTTGTTTTATGTCTTTCTATTACACACATGAACAAAACTACCTGGAAATTCCCTTCAATACCATCCACAGTATTCCAGATGGTAAGAGTTAATTTTTTCTGTAGATGTATAATATTTTATCATGTATATATACTAAATCTTCCTTATCAACTCATCTGTCTTGGGACATGTTAGGTTGATCCAGCAACCTAAAGTGGCTGTAGTTAATAGTGTTGCAATGAACATAGGCAAGCATATTTCCCTTCAAATTAGTAGTATTGTATTATTGAATAGAAACCTGGGAATGAAAGTTGGATCATATGGTAGATCTATTTGCAATATTAAAAAAAATACTAATTTTTATAGTTGCTTTCGTTGTTTTTGAAGTGGGCTTGTATTGCAATACCTTTCTTAGTACTGCTTTTGCTGTGTCCCATAGGTTTTGGTCATTTGTGTCTTCATTTTGTTTGTCTCTATGTACTTTTTGTTTGTTTTCCTCATTAAACCATTTATTCATTAGTAAATTGCTCAGTTTTAAGATATTAGCGGTTTTTCCAGATTCCTTCTTGTGATTGATGTCTAGTTTAATACTACTATAATCAGAAAATATAATTGATTTTAAAATTATATATTGACACTTGTTTTGTGATACAAAATGTGGTCTATCCTGAAGAATATTCCATGCACATTTGGGAAAAATATGTACTTAGGTTTTTGAAGATTCTATGCTCTATAAATGTCTGTTAAGAAAATGTGTTCCACTACTGCTATTTGACTATTGTTTCTTCATTGATTTTCTTTCTAAGACAGTAGGTTTTTAACTATCCTATGATTTTGCTAGTATCAATGTCAGTGTCCAGGTTTATTAATAGTTGGCATAACTTTTTGCACTTTCATTTATAGTAGCATAACTTTGTGCACTTGCATTGTTTAATAGTTTTTTAATAGAAATAGCATTCATCAATACTTTTTTGCACTTTGATTTGATATATATAGATATGAATATGAAAAAAGTGGTGATGAATGATATTTCTTCCTGATAGTATTTCTATAATCATTAAATAATGATCATTGTGGTATCTTGTTACATTCTTTAGCTTGAAGTTCATTTCATCTGATTAAAACATGGCTGTGTTTGCTTTTATTGGTAACCTATTTGTTTGTAACTTTTTTCCCAACATTTACTTTGAACATATGCTTATTATTGAAGTTTAGATGTATTTCCTAGAGAACACAGAAAGCTGGTTTTGTTTTCAAATCTAATCATCCACTCTGGATTTTGATTTGTGATTTCAGTCCATGTTCTTCAGATTGACTCTTAATACCAGATACTTTTCTTTTTTCTTCTTTTTTTTTTTTTTTGAGACTAGGTCTCCCTATTTTTGCCCGTGGAACCTCAGGCCCATGTTCCCCGGGGTACCACAGACTCAAGCAGTCCCCAGCCTCAGTTTCCCAGGTAGCTGGGATTATAGGCGCGCACCACCACGCCCAGCTATTTTTTGGCACTAGGTGTCGCTACGGGCCCCAGGCGGACTCGAACCGCGATCCTAGCCCGGCCGCTTCATAGGCTGAAGCTTACAAGCATGAGCCACCGTGCCCAGCTTAATACCAGATACTTTCCTTCTGACATTTTGCCTTTATTTTTATGGTTCCATCTCTTGTTCATTTTTTTTTCTTGGTAAATATTCTTCTACTTAATTTAGATTAAGAAGGCAAATTTTAAAAGTGCTTTAAAAGGAGGACTAGTGATTATAAACTTCTTCAGTCTATTTGCTAAGAAGAGGGGGAAACCTTGTGGAGATATGGGGTGTCCACACAGGCTGAAACCACAGTAAAAGTTGAAAATACAGTGGAATTTTTGAGCTGTTCTTCTCATTCCCACTGTGTAGGACTGGCGATTACTTTCTGAGGTGCACTGAGATCATGAAAGATAAGTAACTCATCTGGACAACCAGAAAAGAAGAATATTAGAGGTGCCATAATGTGAGCCAGTCTATCTCATCTTATACATGCCAACATCTGGATACCTCCAAATCCTTTCCTACACTGCTGACATGGCAAGTATGAAGATGATTCCCTTGCATGCAGAAGTGAACAGAGCTCTAGATACATAAATGTTAAAAAAAAAAGCACCACCCACAGAAAAGTAAAATAATAAAATTTCTAAGTTACTGCTTAAGACATTAAAAAGAGAAGGAAATAGGGAGCCATCAAGCAGCAGAATGTGCAGAAAAAATATATAACAAATGGAAATATGAGATCTCAAGAGAGAATAACATCAGAAGAAAATTCTCCAAAACCCAAATACAAATAGATGGAAGATTATAATTCTTGATCATGGAGTTCTTAACTATTCTAATAAACTTAAAGAGATA
Source organism: Uropsilus gracilis (assembly GCA_004024945.1). Classification (NCBI taxonomy): domain Eukaryota; kingdom Metazoa; phylum Chordata; class Mammalia; order Eulipotyphla; family Talpidae; genus Uropsilus; species Uropsilus gracilis. The sequence continues at coordinate 105,701 of PVHY01001969.1, forward strand.
GGATCAAATACAGACAGGTAAGTCAGAGTAACTCAGAAAATCTCAGAAAGGATGTCAAACAAATATAACTTAGGAAGGTGAATCAAAGAGACATAATAAAATTCAGAATATCAAATGAATGAGCTATGAAATAAAATCAATGAAGAGAAGGTTGAAAGTAAAATTTTAAGTACAAAAAATTTCTCCACAAAAAACGCTGAAAAAAATGGAGTTTGTAAAAAACACTGACTACTGACTTGTCCTACAAGAGATATTAATAAATGTACTACTAAGTAAACTGATGCAAAGAACATGTTCAAAAAAATTAAATAAAGCTAAAAGAAAAATGGCAGCAAAAGAAATTCCCATACATCAATAAACATTCTAAATGTACATTGACTAAACTTGTCATAGACACAATAGTGGTAATGAACATCAGCATGTACTTATAGCAATGTACAGATCAATCAGATGGAAAATCAAAACACAAGCAGAGGCTTTAAATAAGGGACTTGACCACCGGGCATATAGTACTTATAGATCATTATATTCCAAAATAGTCAAATATACTTTCATTTTAAGGGCACATGAAACAGTCTCTAGGATAGAAACATTCTGTGTCACAAAACAAGTGTCAATAAATTTGATAAGATACAAATCATATCAAGTATTTTCTCTGCAAATTCAGAGATAGTAATGGTTCAAAGGTTGACAGTCACTAGGGTCTCTAAGTTTGGAGGTCTTAAAGGTTGAAGATCATGAATATTTAATTCTCAGTAGTATCTGGGGAGGTATCTTCAAAGGCAATAACAAAAGTGATCTGAAGGTTGGATGGGTTGATTCCAAAGATAACAGCACCAGGCTATATTGGGGTGACAGAGGCTAGGACCAATGTTATAATCCTCAGAGATGCTGGCCATAGAGCCAATAACAAAAGGGACACTTAGTTCAAGGCCAGTGGTGTCATTCAGCAGGTGATGTCAGGGGTAGAGTTGGTGACCAGATCTGCATGGTGGTAGGGGACATGGATCAGCCTGTTACAGCTCTATGAAGATCTTCCTGGGTAAGACTCCATAGGAATCTGAATGCCTTTCTTTAAGCTGGTTGGAAACGGGTTTATATATGCTTTATGGTGCCTGTCTTTCAAAACCTGATTGGTCCTCTCAAGGTGAATGGTACCCATGGGATCTCTATTCAGAACTGCACCAGTGCTTAACCTGGTATATGCTGAGGTTGGGCTTCACAACTGAACACTAGGAGCCAGGGATGGTGAGCAGGGCTCCAGTTCCAGCTATTCTACTGGTACTGGTAAAGCTCTAATAAAATTTGTCCATTTTCAGGCCACTTTCAATCCCATGAGGGTTCATTTTCAATCTCACACTGGTTATTTTGAAAATGAAACTGCCATCAGTGTGTCTGATATGACCTATGCTGTCATTGTGCTTCAAAACCTAACACCAGGGGTCCCTTTGTTACTGGTATAAGCTCAAACCTGATTGGTTCATTTAACTTGAACCTGTATATCAGATTAGTCCATTGAGGGTTTTGGAGCTAGTTTTAAAAGGGAAAACCCACCCCTTGCGCACACTGGACATGCAGTAATGATAGGGCATATTCTTGGGCTGGAGAGCTCCAAGGAACCACAGCCAGAGCTAGTTAGTGTGACCTGAAGCAAACACTACCTGATGCACCAGAGCAGGACTAGTTTAATAATTAAGCGGGTCCTGCTTCATGAACACGATGACATCAAACTGGAATATCGATCAAAAAAGAGAGTTGGGAAAGCCTCTAATATGTGGAGACTGAACAACACACTACTGAATGTTCATTGTACAAGAAAAATAAAATTAAAAAAAAATCTCAGGATAAGCAAAATAAAGTTACAACCACCCAGAAACAATGGAATGCAGCAAAAGAGTATTAAATGGGACATGTAAAGCAATAGCTGCATCAAGAAACGAGAACTCTCTCAAATAAATAATTTTACGGTAGACCTTAAACTATAAAAAAGAAGGAAAAGCTTATAGAAGAAAGGAAATGATAAAATTTAGAACAAAAATAAATCAAACAGAAGTACAGAGATGAGTTTAAACAAAAATTGGAACCAGAACCTCTTCATTTGAAAAGAAAATAAACAAACCTCTAAAGTAAGTTCACAACAAAACAAAGAAAGAAAATCTACATAGTGGAACTACCAGGTGTAGCTTCTTTTCTGCAATCCACTTCCTGGTGCAGGAGGGTTATGGTTATTGATTTCATATCTGCAAAGTCAGTAGAAGAGGAAAAGGAAGGATACGGACATATTCTCTTTTGAACCGATAGTCCCTAAAACAAATACATTTATGTAAACAAACTGTATTGCATTAAACATATTTGGAAAAAAAATACTTGCTGCTAGTTGCACAACATCCATGCACAGATAATAGTTGGATCTAGTTATACCTGAGTCCAGGAAATGGATTTTTGATTCTAGTTGGTGATATGCCCAGCTAAATATGTGTATTCTAGGACTCTGATTTTCTGCTCAAATGTAGGGTAACATGAAGAATGTTCTGCCTGCACTGCAACAATAATAGTGGTAGCAGTACCAAACAATCTGAAGAGTTAAGCTCTTTTTTAACTCAGCAAAAGCATATAAGTACCAACTAATCTAAAATTTAAGCAATGCGCATTCAAGAAGAGTTAAGGTATGAGTACTTGTTTACCTAGCATAGATGCTATCAATAGTAACAAATGAAATTAATTTTTTAAATAATTGCCATAGGGTAAAAATAATTTGGTTAGACTATTTCCTCCATTAAGTTATGTAACTGACACCTGGGATATTGCATCTTCCTCATGATTGTGTGGCCGAGTGGGTGTGTGCATGTCTAAGTGTGCACTCCTGGGTCTAGAAGATAAGGGATTGAGGGGTGCAGAGAGCACAAGAGAGCATGCCTGATGTGAGAGAGCAGGAGAGACCACTGGAGAGAGAGACCAAAGAAATATTCCTAGGGGTCTGGGATGGTCCCCTATATCCCAACACCCCCAGCCCTGGCCCTGTCTTGCCTGGTGTGTCTGTGTAACTGCTATAACCAATAAAGAACTTTCAAAGATTGGTGAGCCTGAGACTTACCCTTACAATTGATGACAAGGGCTGGTAACTTTATAATTGGTGATGAGGATGGAATGTTACCCAACAATTGCTAAGAGCCAACTTTGGGTTGGCAAAAACATATGGAATGCCTCAAGGATCCAAATACAAAAAGAAAACAGGTTTTTCTGCAAAGCATCAGGTGCTTATGCAAAGATCAGCAGGAATCTTTGTGCCCCTAAAAATATGTCCTAAAAATGTGTCCCTTGCAATGCAGGCTGAGAGCAGTAAGGACACTTGGGGGAAAGCACAGATCGTTCTGCTTTATGTCTTCTGTGAAATAAAAGGTTTACATTATTGGAGAAAGGAAACAATGGTCAATTCCCTCAGGGCGCTGATGCAGATCCACTGACAACAGAGGAAGGGGACAAAAGTCTCTGCACTTTATTGAGGGATGGATGTATCTATTGGACCTAGATTCATCGCTAAGACTGAGGTACCATTATTAAGACCAATGCCCAAGCCTCAGGTATACTGGATATGTCTAATACTAATGATTAGACAAGTAGCAGAGAATGTCTCCTCCTTCACTCCCTATAACCTGCCATCAAGTATCAGTATTTTACTCTTAAAAATTTCCCCCTTTTGCAGAGAATTTTTTTCCCTAAGGCACAGTGAGGTAGAACAGACATACAAGTAAAGTTCTCTGACAAACTAGCTGATGTGCTAATGGAAAATAATCCTAGATGATGTGAAATCAATATGACACTGTGATTAATCATAGCAGCAATTCTTTAACCTACCTAAACTCATAAAAAGAATGAGCCAGCCATTCTAGCACATATTTACATGCAGAGATACAGAGGTACATCATACTATACCCAGCAGAATGGGAGATATTTCCATTAGCAGACTTCAAGTTTTATTTTTAATTTCAGACTACTGTCTTACTAGATGATCAGCCCCATTTTCAAAAACAAAAAATTATGACAGCTACAAATAAAAGCAGTTCATTGTCAACAGAAAAAGCTTTCAATAGAGCCAGACTCAGTTATGATGTAGATATTTTAAAAGTCTGATAAAATCTAAAATAAATTGTTCAGTATGGGAAAAACTTATAGGAAAGGGTAAGAAACATAATAGATCAAATAAGTAGTTCAGTAGAGACAGAAAACACAGCAAATGAACAGAAATGCTAGTTAAGAAAAGCAGAGTAACAAAGAAGGCCTCTGATGGGGAGGTTACTCTCAGCATAGCCAGGGATAGGTACAATGAACTTGAAGATGAGTCAGCATAAATTACTCAAAGTAAAGCACAGAGAGAACAGAGGAAGAGAGAACAAGGATAAGGAATCTTTAAAACACTAGTGGTTGAGAATTTTCCACCACTATTGGTATGCCCAACTGGACAGATGCAAGAAGTCCAGCTGGGAGATGATGAAGAATAAATACAAAAACGTCTTGCAAGCATGCAGGCAAATAATTTTTTAAAAAAAGCAGAAACATACAGATAATTACTTAAGCATTGAAGCTGAGCAAACCTGAGAATGACCCAGCTGGCGGTCCTCACTGGCATGCTGTTTTGCAATCATCCCAGGCTAAGTAGGTCCACTGTCTATTCTCATAGATAAAGGGAATTTTGGAGGCTCCGGTGGGCTTTTATAGGCCTTTAATGCTGACTCCGGGGACAGACCAGCTGGCAGGGAGGCAGCAATTTCTGGGGTTCTCTCTAGTGTTCGCCCTCTTCGTCTTGTGTTTCCTTCTGTAGTCATCTAGAGTGATGTTGCCACTTTTGCCTTGCCTCTCTGCACAGACGTCTCCATTTACCTATGTGCATGCCTGTGCTTTCTGGGCACAGGTTTCCAGAATTACATGTGTGAAAGCCCTGCTCCCACCCTGCCTAGGAGAAGTGCAAGACTACAGGTAGAAAAAGTCTGATTTAACTCTGTTTTCCCTACTCATGCCTATAATTGCAAGACACAACTCAAATACAGATCATGGAAAGCAACAATAAAACAGTTTCTTTATACAGAGGCAAAAATTGGGAGAGATGAGAAAGAAAAAGAGAGGGAGAGTTAGATTTATAAGGTGACACATGACTGTCCTAACCCAGATAGTATCGATGTTGCCACCTACTAAAAGGTGGCAGCAGTCTCTCCCCTGAGTGCACAGAGCTGGTAGCATATGTAGAATATGAAAGGGAGGCCACTGATTAGCAGCAACTCTCAGCAGCATCAGTCAATGATCAGAAGTAGGTTGAAAGGATCTGAGGCAGGAGTGGTTGACAGCACTGGTGGCAGCTGCAATCAGCTGCTCTTGGTGGCTATGGTGGCATGGGTGAGACAGCACTTGAATCAGAAGAATTTCCCATGGAGGCAGAGCAAGAGGTAGTGCTGATTGGTGATCAAAAACTACAAATTGCAGATCAGAACAAAACTGAAGATTATCTAGCAAATAATTCAGCCTGCTGTTCCTTTTCTTAAATTTGTTCTTTGGGGTCCTTCACTAAAGAAACTACATCTTTGCCCTTTGATGGGTGGGCACTGGCAGTACTATGTGGCAGGGGGTAGGTTGCAGAGATGCTGAACTATAGACAAAGCCACTCAGCCTATAGACCCAACTCAGGTAGATGCCATCAGGGTTGCAGTGGTGCCAGGCATGGCCAACAAGCAGGGCCTAGCTGAATACCAGGGGCAGGGGCCAGAATGACCTCAATGGAGCCAGGCACAGTTGAACTGCCTTGAAGCAGAGTGCAAGGTAGAAATTCATCTCTGTGACACCCAAGTATGCTCCTGACAGGGTGTTTTGCAACCATCCCAATCCATGGAGGTTCATAATCAGTTCTAGCAACTAAAGAAAAATATTGGTGACCTTGGTGTCATCGTCACAAGATTTTTAATAGTGAACAGGGGAAACCAACCAGTAAAGAAATGGCTACTTAAGTCTTTTCCTCCCTCCCCTCCAAGGTGACAGACATGACTCCGAGACCCAGGTGTGCCCCCTTACACATGTGCACATCCATTGGGCCAGGTGTGTACAATCATGGGGAGACCACAATCAAACAGGTAGACATAGAGGGAGGCTAAAGGATAAAGGTGTGAAAAACCCTGATAACTCATTTACCCTATAGAGTGTGATGGCATGCCTGACCAAAGAGCTGCAGTATGTGTGTCCCTGTCACACAGGTGAGGCTCTGGGGCTGGTCTGGGCCATGGTGGCCAAGGGACAACTGGTGCTGTGTGATTCTACTCCTTGATATTCCAGAGCCAGTGCAGAAGCAGCATAGCTCAGGGCCACAGTGCAGCCATTTTAGCACCTGTAATAGCTGACTTGTTAAAAGTCCAAAGTTAAAAGAAAATCTTGATGACAAGCAGAGATACAGTTCAGAGAATATAGAGAAGGTAGGAAATACAAGGATTACAGACTTTTCATGAGAACTATTTAAACTAGAATGAGATTGATATTTTTTAAATGATGAAAGGAAAAAAGGAACTTAGATTTCCAGATCTAGTTAAAATGTCATTCAATTAATACATGCAAAATATTTTTCAAGTGAACACCAAAAAAAGAAAAGCAAATTTCAAGAAAATCAACAATAAACAACAAAAGATGTTCCTCAGATGAAGGAATATGCAAGCAAAATTGTGCTCTTCGGAAAGAAGTAGCATGTAATAGAAATCTATTAAATCTATTAGCTATAGTTAAAGGTAAAGATAATTTTATTTAATATTTTAATTGGGAATAAAGGAGAGATTACTTTCTATAGAAAACATAATAACAACATGGGTTTAAGCATATGTAAAATTAAAATATATAACAACAGTGGTGAGAAAATGAAAGGACATAATTGGGAATTAGTGCTGTGAGGCCCTTTTACTACTGGGAAGAGGCAAACAAATTATTATATATACTTATACATTCTAGTACAGTATATTATTAAATTTAATATTTTAATAAAGATTAAATATTAAAAGGATATACATAATGGTGGTGGTGGTGATAAAATAGTGTGATAAAAATTAAAGGCAGAAAGAAGAATCAAGAACAAAGAACTGATAGGACAAAGAAGAGTTAGCTAGATAGTAGCCTTTAATGCCACCTGTGAATAACTGCATGAAGTGAAAACAGCCTAAAAACACTAATTAAAAATGTTAGATTGGATTAAAGAAAGCAAATCTAAGAAAGCTATCAATGTTAAACCAAATAACATATATCGTTAAAAGGTTAAAAGTAAGAAATGGAAAAAAGATTTGCCATGTCTTTGTTAGTCACAGGAAAGCTAAATTGGCTATATTAATATCAAGAGAAGGAAATATAATGCTAACATAAAGGTATACTGCATAATGGTGGAGTCAGTTCTCCAAAGGCATTTGAATATTTATGTATCCAATAAAATTCAGGAGATAAAATCTGATAAAACTGTAAAGAGAAATGAAACAAATCCAGAATTACAGTTAAATCTCAACATCTGGCTCAGCAGTGGTAGAACAGGTAGACAGAAATTCAGTAAGGAAGCAAATGAACTGAAAAACAGCATCAACTCACTTTACTAACTGATATTTCTAGAACATCCCACACAATTACAACAAAACACACATCTTTTTAATTTCATGTGAAACGTTTCTCAAAGTATACTAATCTTATTCTTTGAAAACTAACTCCAACAAATTTAAAGAATTGGAATTATTAAAGTATATGCTCAGACTATCTTATAATTAGCTGAAAATCAATGAGAAATCTATCTAGAAAAACAAAAAAATATATGCAAATGAAACCACTGATCTTTCAATATTAGCTGTTCCATTGTTACTGAAAGAGAAAAGATGAGATACTGGAGGACAGTCAGCAGTATTATCTCAATAGGGTCCTATAAACACAATTACTCTGCTGGAGAGACTGCCAGTCAGAACACTGGTATCAAGCAGTTGATGCAGTTGTTATGAACAGAGATTGTGTTACCCAAATTCCGTATACTGGAGTCACCCAATTTAGCAGAAAGATCATTAGAATGTAATTAGATTTAGAGGAAGTTATGAGTTACCCTGATCAGTCTTCCTCATCCTCTAGGCTGGAAGTAGTGTTCTTATGAAGCAAGAATGGAGACTGAAGTTCAATCCATAATGTGAGAACACACAGTGACATAGTCATCTACACTGCAGGCAGGGAATCCTAACAGGAAGAATCAGCTTAGATCTTGGATCTCCCAGCCTACAGAATTGTGAGCAATGTTGTTTAAGCTGCGCTATGAAGTGTATTTTGTTATAACTGAATTGACTAAGACAGAACTTGCATATCTTAATTGGAGGCAAACAAATTTTATTGTATTCAGTTCACTAAATCATGTGTATCTTTTTACCAAGAACCTGGATTTCTTTTTTTAAAAACACTTTATTAAATAGATAATTTTTTCACATCTTTGTAATCCTGGGGCTCTCCCCTCCCTGATCATTTCCTCCCTCACCAACCCCTCTACCCCCCAAGTTGTGAACATCAGTTTGGATTTTAGCTTGTTTTGACTTTTCCTCCTGGCCTTCATTTGTTTTTTCTATGTCCCATATATTAGTGAAACCATTTGAATTCTGTATTTTTATTTCTGACTTGTTTCTGCTAACATGATTTCTTCTAGGTACATCCATGTTATCATAAAATCATCAAATTTGTCACTTTTAATTGGTGAGTAATATTCCATTGTGTATATATACCACATCTTTTTCATCTCTTCATCTGTTTTGGGATATTTGGGTTGCTTCCATGTCCTTGCAATTACAAATAGTGCTGCCAAAAATATCTGAGTACAGGTGTCCTTTTGTACCCATATTGAAGTCTTCTATTGGTAGATTCCCAAAAGAGTGATTTTCAGAAGAAAAATTGCTGGGTAGAAAGTTTATTCCATTTTCATTAGTTTGAGGGTCCTCCACACAGCTTTGCATAGTGGCTGGACCAGTTTACATTCCCACCAGCAGTTTAAGGATGTTCCTTTCTTTCCACATCCTTACCAGCACTTGTTGCTGTCTGTTTGCTTTTTTTTTTTTTTTTTTAAATATAGGCCATACTTGCTGGTGTGAGGTGGTATCTCATTGTGAGAACCTGGATTTTGTAAACTTGTCTTGTTCTGTCTGCTCATTGACTAATATTACTAAGATTTTGTCTCCTTCATGTAGAAATTACTCTTCCTCTGTCCCCAATGGTGTGTATTCAGTCCTCTTTGAAGAAGCAAGTGACTGGGAGAACAATAGCACTCAAAATTTAGGCCTTTGCTAGAACCCCAACTGTTTCAAGAGCATCACCTGAGATTCATCTCTGCCCCCTCTCAGTCCCAGGAGACCATTGTATTTCCTGTATTATCACCATTTTTTTCTCATTTATCCTCCACACCTGTCACATTAGTTTCAATAAATTTGAAGTGAATGGATGAATGGAGTGAGTGAATGAATGAAATATAGTATATGTCCCACAGATATCTCCTTTTTCCCTTCCTTCCCTCTTTTTCTCCCCTTTTATGTGGGAACCTTAGATTTCTTTGGTAATAAACATGCCAGTCTTTCTGCAGCAGTGCTTGACACAGTTATCTCATCATATTTATCACCATTGCCCATGTTTTTTAGCTTCAGGATACACTTACAAGCAACACAACAAAAAGGTCATCCCTGTCATGATAGTTTATTGCAAACCAGGGGGAATAAAATGAAGCAAGCATCCTGTATGACACACACACTAGCTAAATAAACAAAAGGACTAACCCACTGTGGCATCATTGTGACAACTATGTCTTCAAGGAATTCTGCTGGTTCTACTCAGATCACAAACAACAAATTCCCGTGTGCTGTAATGTAGCTGGGAAGAAACTGGCCAGCTCTTTGAAGTGTCAATATGCAAACAACAGATGAAGAGTTCCAAAGTCTAGCTTTGCCAACATATGAAATTTCTGCTTTGGTTGGGGACATGGCTTTTATACTATGATCTTGATATCACTGAAGATAGGTATTACTAAAATATCACATGATCAAAACAACGTATTTTAAGATGAATTCAGATATCTGAGGCCCAAAAAAGAATGGAAGTTTGCTCATGTTACTCAAACCAGAATTATTTATGAGTGTGAATATATATATAATATAAAATGTATATATGTATATATAATGCATATACATATACATATATAATATATAACATACAATATACATTATATGTACATATATAGTTTATAGTATATAAGAATATACATTGATAAACATTATCTTTCTATCTGTTTCTGTCTACATCTGATATCCACATAAACTTCTCAATTTTGTTTTCCTGTGTCTTAGGAGTGAAGCACTCTTGAGGGGATATCTCAGTACTCTCTCAATCATACCTCACTGCTAATTTATCGTGAGGTCCTGTCTTCTTCAAAACTTCCTTAGAGGCCAGGAAGATATGCTGAAATTAAAGAGAAGGCAAGGGAGATTAGTAGCACCTGTCATGGTGTTTTCAGCTCATATTGCTTTATGTAAGGGATCTGATTTGGAACTAGACTGTAGAACAGAGCCATGTTGATCTAGTGATAAATTGTCATTCAGCAAATTATATGAGAGGACAGCTTTTGACTTGTTCTCTAAACCTTCTCAAATGCGGTAGGAAAAAAATCATCCTGGACAAATACTTATTATCCCCTTTTGTGAGGTAGAACAGAGACACTACCACTTAAACCCTGCAATTTCCATACTTCAGGTGCTCAACAGAGATACAGCTGCCATGGAGAGAAGAAAGTGTATCTGGGAGAAGAAAGTGTAGCAAGAAAAGTGAACATAAGAAAAAGTGGCTTAGAAGTAAAGAGTGCAGTTGATATGAGAATGATCAGGAAAAACACAGTCATCCCTTACTTTCTACTATTCTCTAAGAACAGTAGATAAGATTCTGAGAAAGGGACATGATACCAATCTGACCATGTAAATAGAAACCCATGAAGACTATCAGAGAGAATGAGCTATAGAATGTTGAGTGTTATGCTGTCTAAAAGAGCATTGACTGATTTTTATGAATTTTGATGGATATTTCCATCGGTAAAACAAATGAAATCTAATCTATCCTGTCCACTTTATTGGAATGTTAGATGAATGAAATCAACTTGGACTGGTGAGTTCAATTAGGATCTGTAAATGTTTTGAAAGAATTGGAAGGAAGAGGAGGAGAATGAAGAAGAATCAGAGAAGAAGGAGTAGGATGGGGAGGAAGAGGAAGAAAATAGAGCATGACTTTTTTCTTCAGATAACTAGAAGGAAGTCTGCAGGCATATAAAAGTCAGAAAACATAACTAAACGAAATCTGGCCTATGTTTTGCAGCTTCTCTTTTGATTACGTCCCCTATTCATTTTAACTTTCTTTTGAAAGTCATTATGAGTGGACAGATTGATGATATCTTCTGTGTTAAATACATAGGGATCAAGAAGAATGTGCCAGATTACGGAGAGGAGAGAGAAAATGATAAAATGAATCAAAAGTAAGAGGAACTATTGGAAAACATTAAAAATCTTGCAGGTTAATATTTCCTTGCCAGACTTTTCTTAGACGCATCTTTTTTACCCATAAAAGGCAGAAAGCAGACTTACTGTTTTTAATGGTGTTCATGGGTTACATTAAGGTCTCTAGGAGGGTTTAATATTTAATCCTTTCAGAATACAAAAACATTAATTCAAAAGGAAACCTGTATGCCTGTTTATTGTAGCACTATTTACAACATCCAGGATACAGAAGCAACCCAAATGCTCCCAAACAGATAAATGGATCAAAAAGTCATTGTTTATATACACAATGGAATACTATTCTGCAATCCAAAAAGACAAATTCATGTCATTCACAGCAACATGGATGGCATTATGCCAGTTGAATAAGCCAAATAGGAAAAGATAAATAACTATGATCTTACTTATATGTGGGGTATCGATAAAGCAAACTAAAGGACAATAAAAAGTTAAAACTAGCAAGTTGATAGCAGAACTAAAGCATACAGCGGGAGTGGGGAAGAGGGAGGGCAAAATCAGGGAAAGGATGAAAGGATGAGCACAAGGGAGCATGGTGATTGTTCATGGGTGATATGGTGGTGGGTGAACTTTGCTGTATACAACGATGTAAGAAAATAATACATATAGTCAATAAAAAAGTTTAAAAAATATTTTATCCATTCAGCATGTATCTTTTGGGGAAATTCTAAGACTATAGCTAATGATTTCTCTAATGTTGCCTTCCAAATCACTTTTTTTGTTTGAGTCAAGGAGAGAACTAGCTCCTTTTCAGAAGAAAAGAAACAGATTGATCTGTCATTGGTAGCTGTTGAGACCTGTGTGAACACCCAACAGGCAACTTTGGAAGTGATTTGCTCCTTCTAGGGAGGTGTTGGGATCACAGGAGACCCCCAGCTGAGGCTATGCCTGATCCCCAGCTCTGAAGAAAGACAGCACAGATGCTATTTCCTTTCTTTTTGTACAAGCACCTAGTCATTTAAGCCACACTGCCAAATCTAACAGTTAAAAAAAAAGGAAACAACTTGCCATTTTCATATCCAATATTCAAATCTACTTTAATTAAAATGGATCTTTACTTAAATTATTGAAAGAAGGTAGCACTTTGATCATGAGTGCTCATTTCCAAAAACTGAAGACAAGTCTTAATTAAAGATGATAGCCTAAATTACCATGTACTACTTGCTATGTTTGTCATATCACTAGTAAGAGTAGGTACAATGACCTTATTTTCTCTTACTTAGAGACATCACAGGAGTTCCACACTCAGAAAACAGTAGCATATATGCTGTGGTCTGGGAGAGTCCTGGGAATATCAATGCTGATATGTGTTTGATAGCAATAAAGACATCACACTTGAATTTCCCAAGCACTTTTAAACTTTTTCTCACTTTAATCTATATTCAAACACCAATTATTTGATGTCATTCATTTATGCAGCAAATAGTTAGATGACTCTTGTTAGCTGGGCTGCTTTGAAATTTTGAATTTTTTAATGAACCAATATTTGAGAAACTGAAACAAGGAAGAAAACAAATGACATTGATTTGGGTTATTCACTACCACCTGGCATTCGCACCATCAATAGATCAGCTGTCCCAAGCCATGACATAACCTCACTGCAGCTGCAATTTGATAGTCTACATCCTAAGGAAAAGTGGGAATTCCAAGAAACAGGTGTTTCTCTACAGATCCCTGGATAATATTTCCTAGAAAGTCAAGGTTCCTGGGATAGTGCAAAATGCACAAAGGACTTGGGTAGGGTGGGCAGAAATATGTTTATGTTTGTTTGTCTTTTGCTACACTATACCCCCCTCTGTCCTAGAGATCAATTTTGTTTTTGTTGTCTCAAAGTACCCAACTTTATTTCTTCTTTTCTTATGATAACAGAAAGTCCTTTGGCCACAGGCTGTGACTATAAACCAAATTAGAAAAACTTCCTTTTAGAATCAGGGACTGTGGTTTCACGTTGGAAATGGAAGCGGGAAAGACTGCTTGCCTTGGCAAGCTGGAGAGTGTGCTCAGGGTTCACCCCTGTTGCCCAGGTAACCAAACCTCAGGCTAGGGAGGGTCTGGTGCTTGGACCGACCTAACCAGGGACTGTGGTTTCATGCCAGGAACGCAAGCAGGAAATACTGCTCACAGCTCAGAGATCTGGAAGCACATGGCACCAGCACATACTAGGGAACCAAGGACATTGACTAATCAAGTCTGTCAAGGCACCCTAACCAAAAAGGTTTTTACAACAAATCCTAGACACATCACCAAATAAAGGCACACACTCAGGGATGCCAAAAAAAACATTGAAAACACATCAATTTAAAAGAAGAGAAAGTACAAAAACTATAGACAATACAATAGAAAACCACATATACGCACCACATCCTCTGACTGAAAAAGAAATTGTCCCCCAAAATATCTAACGAAAACAAAATATCTCCACCACAGCAGCAAAGGCACAGAGGCAAAAATAACCACAACTTGGTTGGCTTCACCATGCCATCTAATTCAAAAACAGCAGTGAATCAATAAGTAGAGCAAGTACGAAGGGAAAATACAGGAAGGAAGAAGAATACAAATACTCAAGCAAGTCCTAAGAAGAATAACTCATCACCAAAGGATAAACAACTGGCGGAAACCAACATGGAGGACATGGAAGAAATGTTATCTATGTCAGACAAAGAATTCAGAATCTATTTGTTGAAAGCATTAAAAGAGGTAAGGGAAGATGGAGAAAAAAGGGGAAACAAACTTTCAGAAACTTTCAATGAGCTAAGAGAAGAATTAGAAAAATATCAATGCAGCAAAATGAGTAATATCATATATGAACAGAAGAGTGAGATTGAAACAATAAATAAGAAGCTGACCGAGATACAGTTTCTAAGAGGAGAATAGAAGAACTCAAAAATTCAGGGAAAAGCCAGGAAAGCAGATTAGAAGAAATAGAAGAGCGAATTAGCACACTTGAGGACACAGAAGTAAAGAGGAAGAAGAAAGAAAAAGAGAGAGAAAAACAAAGTAAGACAGAAGAAAAAGTCTTACCCTAAATACCCTAAAGAAAACAAATATAAGAGTAATTGGAATCCCAGAAGGAGAAGAGAAAGACATAGGATCTGAAAAGCTTTTCAATAAAATAATGGAGGAGAATTTCCCAAATCTGAAGAAAGAAATGAAGATAGACATCCAGAAAGCAAAAAGGACACCAAACTACTATAGTGAAAGAAAAAAACACAGCAAGGCACATCATAGTAAAACTCTCAAGAGCCAAAGATAAAGAAAAAATTATGAGACTAACAAGAGATGGGGAACAGATAACCTACAAAAGAAAACCCATTAGACTGACTTCAGATTTCTCAGAAGAGATTCTCCAAGCAAAGAGAGAATGGGGCCACATCTTTAAAACACTCCAAGACAAAAAGTGCCAGCCAAGAATACTCGACCCAGCAAAACTGTCCTTTCTTTATGAAGGAAAAATTAGAACCTTCTCAGACAAAGCCTCCAAAAATTTATTACCACTAAACCTCCACTCCAAGAAATTCTGCAAGAAGCCCTAAGACTGAACCCACAGGAGAATTGAAAAGAACGAATAATTAAGAAGAAGAAGAAACTAAAACAGAACCCCAAATGAACCAGGAATCCAATGTTAGAACTTCAAACATCAATAATTACTCTAAATGTCAGTAGACTAAACTCATCAGTCAAAAGACATAGTTGCAGACTGGATTAAAAGACAGAAACCAACGTTCTGCTCCCTCCAAGAAACACATCTGATGCCAAAAGATAAGCACAGATTGAAGGTAAAAGGATGGAAAACAATTTTACAAGCAAATGGACCCCCTAAAAAGGCAGGGGTAGCTATTCGTATAGCAGACAAAGCAGATTTCAAAATAAAAAAAGTGATAAAGGATAAAGAAGGTCACTACCTAATGGTTTAAGGGTCAACCCAACAAAAAAACATAACAATTATCAATATATACTCACCAAATGAGGGTGCACCAAGATTCATAAGACAGCTACTAAGAGAACTGAAAACAAATATTGATGAAAATACATATATAGTAGTAGATTTTAATACCCCACTCTCAACAAAGGACAGATCAAAAAAACAAAAGCTACACAAAGACACAAAAGCCTTAAAGAAGACCTTGACAAAATGGACCTATTAGATATATACAGGACACTACACCCACAAGGGAAAGACTATACCTTCTTCTCAAATGCTCATGGATCATTCTCTAAAATTGACCACATACTAGGCCACAAGGTAAACTTGAATAAATACAAAAAGATTAAAATAATACCAACATTCTTCTCAGATCATAAAGGCATCAAGCTAGAAATCAACAATGAAAAGAAAGCAAGAAGAGCATCCAACACTTGGAGACTGAACAACATGTTACTAAATGAAGAATGGGTAATTGAAGAAATTAAAGAAGAAATTAAAGCCTACTTCAAAACAAACGACAAAGAAGACACAGCATTCCAAAATGTCTGGGATGCAGCAAAATCATACCTAAAAGGAAGGTTCATAGCAATACAGGCCCATATCAAAAAGCAAGAAAATAGCCAAAAAATAACATTATCTACCAAATAGAAAAATTAGAAAAAAGAGCAACAAAAAAATCCAAAACCCAGAAGACAAGAAATAATAAAAATAAAAGAAGAAATTAATAACATAGAAATCAAAAGGACTATTCAGAAGATCAATGAAACCAAAAGCTGGTTCTTTGAAAAAATAAATAAAATTGATAAACCCCTTGCAAAGCTCACAAAGGAAGGAAGAGAGGAAATTCAAATAAACAGGATCACAAATGAAAGAGGAGAAATTACAACAGACACAAAAGAAATCCAAAGGATAATAAGAGATTACTATGAACAACTATATGGAAATAAATACAACAACCTGGATAAGATGGGCAGATTCTTAGAAAGACACAACTACACAAAATTGAGCAAAGAATATATAGAGAACGTAAACAATCCAATTACAAGCAGTGAAATAGAAGCAGTCATCAAAACTCTACCTAAAAACAAGAGCCCAGAACCTGATGGCTTTACAAATGAATTCTACCAGACATTCTAGATGAAATAACACCTGCACTACTAAAGCTTTTCCAAAAAATTGAGAAAGAAAGAAAACTGCCAAAACCATTCTATGAAGCAAACATCACACTCATACCAAAATCAAATAAGGACAGCACCAAGAAAGAAAACTACAGACCAATTTCCCTAATGAACACGGATGCAAAAATTTTAAACAAAATCCTCCAAATAGAATCCAACGATGTATATAAAGCATTATTCACCACTATCAAGTGGGATTTATCCCAGGGGCACAAGGATGGTTCAACATCCAGAAATCAATTAACATAATACAACACATCAACAAAGAGAAAACAAAAAACCACATGATTATATCAATAGATGCAGAGAAAGCATCCGACAAAGTCCAGCATCCACTCATGATAAAAGTCCTTGAAAAAATGGGGATCAAGGGATCATACCTCAACATAATAAAAGCAATCTATGACAAGCCTATGGCAAACATCATCCTAAATGGAGAAAAGCTAAAACCAGGCCAACTAAGATCTGGAACAAGGCAAGGATGCCCACTCTCCCCACTACTTTTTAACATTGTAGTGGAAGTCTTAGCTAGGGCAATAAGACAAGAGAAAGAAATAAAAGGGATACAGATATGAAAAGAGGAACTGAAGCTATCATTATATGCAGATGACATGATTCTCTATATAGAGAACCCCCAAAAAAAATCCATGCAAAAACTACTTGAAATAATAAACCAGTTCAGTAAGTTAGCTGGACACAAAATCAACACACAGAAGTCAGTAGCTTTCCTAAATGCAAAAAACCAAGAAGCAGAAGAAGAAATTAAAAAAGCCATCCCATTTACCACTGCACCAAAAATAAATACCTGGGAATAAACCTAACAAAGCATGTGAAAGATCTATGCAAAGAAAACTTTAAAAATCTGCTAAAAGATATAGAAGTTGACTTAAGGAAATGGAAAGACATTCCCTGCTCATGGATTGGAAGAATTAACATCATTAAAATGGCCATTCTGCCAAAAGCAATCTACAGATTCAAGGCAATTCTTATAAAAATTCCAATGACATTTTTTAAGATATAGAAAAACAATTACAGAAGTTCATATGGAATAAAAAAATACCTCGAATATCAAAAAGCCTTCTGTCCAAAAAAAAAGAGAGAATGGAGGGCCAACTATCCCAGGCCTCAAGTTATACTACAAAGCCATAATAATTAAAACAGCATGGTACTGGTACAACAACAGATAATCAGACCAATGGTACAGAATTGAGTGCTCGGAAATAAAACCACACATATATAGTCAACTAATCTTTGACAAAGGTGGGGAAACTTACATTGGAACAAAGATAGCCTCTTCAATAAATGGTGTTGGGAAAATTGGACTAAGACCTGCAAAAAAATGAACCAAGACAACATACTCACACCTTGTACAAAAACCAACTCAAAATGGATAAAAGATTTAAATGTCAGACCTGAAACCATACATATATAGAAAATAACTTGAGAAAAACCCTCCAGGAAGTACAATTCAGAAACCCCTTTCTGGAAAAATCTACTGATGGCAAAAAATTAAAGGAAAACATAAACAGATGGGACTACATCAAACTAGAAAGCTTCTGTACAGCAAAAGAGACAACAGAAAAAACTAAAAGAAGCCCAACTGAATGGGAAAAATTTTTTTCCTCCACAAGAGTGATAAGGGTTTAATAACGAAGATCCATAAGGAACTCACACAATTAAACAAAAGCAAAACAAGAAGTCCAATCATAAATTGGGGTGAAGAACTAAAAAGAAACTTCTCAAAGATGAAATACAAATGGCCAACAGGCACATGAAGAATTGCTCAATGTCACTGGCAATAAGGGAAATGCAAATCTAAACCACAATGAGATACCACCTTACGCCAGTAAGAATGGCCCACATCCAAAGAACGGGCAACAACAGGTGCTGGTGAGGATGTGGAGAGAAGGGGACACTCTTACATGGCTGGTGGGAATGTAAATTGGTCCAACCTCTATGGAAAGCTGTATGGAGGGCCCTCAAATTAATGAAAATGGAACTACCATTTGACCCAGCAATTGCTCTCCTGGGAATTTACAAAGGTGACTTCAATGTGGGTACAAAGGGACACCTGTGCTCAGATGTTTATTGCAGCACTATTTATAATTGCAAGGACATGGAAGCAACCTAAATGCCCCAAAAAAGATGACTGGATGAAAAAGATGTGATATATATATACAATGGAATATTACTCATCAATTAAAAATGACAAATTAGATGATTTTATGATAATATGGATGAACTTAGAAGAATTCATATTAGCAGAACCAAGTCCAAATGGTTTCACTGTTATATGGGACATGGGAAAGATAAACAAAAATCCATGAAGAAAAGTCAAAACAAGCCAACAACCAAATTGAAGTACAGAACCTGGGGGTGGGGGAACAGGATGGGACAGGGTGGGAACAGTCATGGAGGGGGGATGAACCCCAGAGATCACAGAGATGTGAAATTCATATATAAATAAGGTATTAAAAATAAAAGAGAAAAGAAAAACATCCTTTTAGTCAGAATGGTTAGCATAGGATATGTTATCATGAAAGCTGGCAATTAGGGTATGAGAACCATACCCGGCAAAGGTAATCAGGAATGAGGACACCAGGGCTGTCAAGAAGCAGATTTATTAGTACTGGTCATGACTTAGTGGATTCATATTCATAGGCCAAACATCCCTATTAGGAAATTAAGAAGTTTTGTACACTTTACATGCACTGGTGTTACAGGCAGGCTGTCATTGGTGGTAGCACATGGCCTGATGTGGTAGATAGAATGAGGAAGATTCAAGGAGAACTGGACTGCATACCAGTAACTGAGTCAGTCAGACATGGGTTGTTTATCTAGACCCCTCCTATCCTCTATTTCTTAGGTTACTTTGCTTCATCATACTTTAGGTTATCATGCTTTCACCTGGTCATCATTCTCAGTCAAAGTACACCAAATGGAGTTGGTCCTGAGAAGTATTTTTTTTAATTTTTAAATTTTTTATTATTGTACAATATTGGTCATGTTTACATGGTTGTATTGTATCCTTATTCCCCATCCCACCCCACCCCTTTTCACCTTCCTCCCTCTGGTCACCCTAACTCCTCTCGCTGCATGCTGTTGTTCTATGTTTGGCAAACTGGTCTTTTCTTTTTCTGGAACTATGTTCTTATTTCCTGGGTGCAGATTTGCACTCCTGACAGCAACAGATGAGGCTACTTGGGTCTCCAGGTGTAGCTAAGACAGATAGCCAGGGCAAGGATGTTGGGAACTTCTTGTCGGGCAGATAAGTGGTGCACTTCTCTAGGATCCTTTTCTGACACTTGTTGCTGGTTCTGCGCCTTACAGTTTTGATATCTGGGTTTGGGAATGCAACTCCAGCTGATAGAGGTGAGGCATTCACTGCTGGGGCAGACTTCCCCAGGTGGTTGGTCCAGCTCCTCTCCTCTCTCATTGGTAGTTCTGCCATGGGGTCACAACCCCTCATGGTGGCTTTCTTGCCCAATTGATTGGTAAAGGTGGCACCCTGAGAAGTGTTTAATTTGTGATGTCTAGAGAAGTGGTCCTGTCTCTTCTAATCACTAAAAGGTTAACCAAAGGCAGCAGTAAGCCAGTTAACATGTTTACATTACTGATGGCACTGTGGAAGGATGGAGTCAACCCCTCAGGCGTCCTCACCATAGTGTACATCCCACAGAGGCACCCACAGTCCATAACCACAGTCCATGATGTTCTTTATTCTCTTTGTTCTCACTCTGTGGCCTCTGGATGCTTGTTATTTAGTCAGCTTTCAAAGTTTAGTTTTTAATTGTGTATTTGTGAGTCTCTAGTGAACCCACAACCTGGACATGGTGTGCAGGATCAACCAGATGGGGGACTCCAGGAACGAGCCGAGGCCCAAAAGAATGACTGCACACGGAAAACTTGCTTGCAGTGAAGTTTACATTTTTTGTTTGTTTGTTTTTTTAGCAATTGAATACAAAGGAAAACTTTGAATCATGCTGCATGTTGTAGCACTAGTTTGTTACACTTGTATATCTGCTATCAGTCTATGTGCTCAGCTCCCAAAGTGTTCAGGATAAATAGAAGGAAAGAGCGAGTAGGGAATGAGGAGTGGCTTGACCAAAGAGACTGCCAAGAAACACAATGGGAGTGAATCTCCCTTGGAAACGGTAGCCATTCCCTTCTATGTGAGTATTCTCAGCAGTTTGGTCAGTCCATCTGTGACACGGTTGGGGTGAACTTCCCTTGGAAACAGTGTGCCATTTCCTTATGTTAGTATTCTTAGCTGTGGATCTGTGTGTATGTCTTTTGGGTCACCACAAGGTCTTTATGTCACAGTTTTTATCTGATTCTTAGTTTGTATTCTCTGAATTCTGCATATGAGTAAACCCATCCAGTATTTATCTTTCTCCTTCTGACTTATTTTACTTAGCATTACTCCATCCAAGTTGCCAAAAATAACTTACCTTCATCTTTTTTGGTCACTGAGTAATAGTCCTGTGCATTATACACCATTTATCTTTTTGATCCATTCATTTGTTTTCAAGCATGTAGGTTGCTTCCATAATTTGGCTATTGTACATAGTGTGCAATGAACATGGGGGTGAAATTTTCCTTTCAAATTAGTATTTTGATGGTGAAATGACCATATGACAGACTCATTTTTAATATTTGAGAGACCTCCATATTGTGTTCCTTACAGATTAGACCAGTTTACATTCCCAACAACAGTGCAGGGAATTTCCTATTATCCACATGAGAGTTGCTGAAGATTTTTAAAAAATCATATTTCAAAGACAGAATCATAATTGTCTAGTTATCATTAGACAGAATCATAACTGTGGTCTAGTTCTAGATGCTAGTTGCTTTTCTCAGTTTTATGAGTCAATAGTCATCCTTTGTTTAAGCAATTTTAGCCTTCATCTCTTGCAACTAAAGACTCCCCTGGAGTAAAATAATGACCTCAAATATCAAGTGTCTCACCCTCCTGCTGCTGTATTTGCATTTGTATTGTATTGCATTCAAATTAAGTTTTATTTTCTTCAGTACATCAGCTCAGAAGGCTGCAAGTATATATCTTGGGGTTTTCTATTGCTTCAGGTTCCTTCTATCTGTCTCCAAAATTGGTACTTGGGTTAATGGCTGAGATTTTGGTTTTTTTTTTTGTTGTTGTTGTTTTGCAGGATCTGCGTTATAATCACTCACTGAGAAAAGAACTGTTTTCCTGCAGCAAACACTGACAAAACCTTTGCCATATCCCTCTGAACTTACTGTTGTGATGTGCACCAACCTCTTCTAAACTGCTACTATCTGAATTTCCTCAAGCACTCTAGAGAGCTCTTCTAACACTGGTTGGAAGTAACAGACAATTGAAAACCTCAGGAGCAAGCCTCAACCAGTAGTGACGGAGAGTTGTAAAAATGCCTTAGGTGACTCATCTCCTAGGTATTATAACTTGAAGTAATTTTTCAGCATTTCTCAGTGTTTCTCCATGAGATTGCACCCCAGTTGCCCACCTGTGGGAATACCTAGTAATAGACTCATTTGTCTTCTTTCACCTCTATGTGTCTCTTCACTCTAGCTAGGTTTCATAAATCTCCTATATAAGCAACTTGCACATAAATCCTCAACTAAGAATTATTTCTAGGAGAATGCAACCTTAGACAAAACTTGGGAATCAACATGAAAAGTCTATTGTTCAGAGAATGTGGTTTGAGATTCTCAGGATGGGAATCTGGGATTTTATACTCTAAAATAAAGAATTTTGAATGAATAGGGGGAGACCATTTATATCAGAAAAAAATCTTTATTAAATAGTGAAATGATTACTAGCAAAGGTATCAAGAATTCTTAATAAAGAATGGTCTTTTCAACAAATGATGTTCAGTCAATTTTATACCAACATGTAAACAATAATAGCAATATTTTAACATGAAAAAATAATGCTAAATTTGCACCCTTTACAAAAATTAATTTGAAATACATCATAGACCTAGTTGTAAGAGCTGAAACTGTTAGATTTCAGAAAAAATAGCAGGTATAAATTTTTGTGATTTTGGAATAAAATAGTGGTTTCTCAGATATGACACTGAAAATGCACTAACAGATTTTTTTAAATGTACATTGGGATTCGTTAAAATTAAAAAACACATTTTACTTCAAAGATTATCATAAAAAATGAAGACAGCCCACAAACTAGAAAATACTGGCAATTCATTTATCTTTATTCAAGGAACTTTATTTAAGGCTTTCAAAAAATTCTTACAAGTCAAAAATTAAGAGAAACAAAACCCAATTCAAAATGGGCAAGAGATTTAGTAGATCTGTCTGCAATGATATGCAACTGGTCAACAAGTATATGAAACACTGCCCCAGATTATTAGTCACTAGGGAAATGCAAATGAGTCCACAATGGATAACCAGAGACAAGATGGAAATCATAAACATGTCAGTGATGGTACGGAAAAATTGAAACCCTCATGCATTGTTGCAAGTGGAAAATAGTACAATTATGGTAGAAATGGCTTGGCAATTAAAAAAAATATTGAACATAGAATTAACACAACATGACCCACAATTCTGATTCTAGGTTTATATCTAAGTAAATTGTAAACATACACCCACACCAAAAATTATGCACAAATATTATAGCAATATCCATAATGTGCAAGAACCTCAAAGTATCCATCCACTGATCAACAGGTAAGCCAAATATGGTATAGGAAATACCATTTGGTCAAGTGAAAGGAATGTAGTGTTGATTGATGCTACAATAAGAATAAAGCTTATAAACATACATGGAAGGGCCAGACACATAAATATCCATATTTTATTGCTCTATTTATATTCAATGTTCAGAATTGAGTCAGAAAGTAGGTTAGTGTGATTGCCTGGGACTAGATGGAATGCAAAGGGAGAAAGACTGCTATTGGAAATGAGATTTTATGGGATGATGAAAATATTCTGGACTTAGATAGCAGTGTGATGTTACTGTTACAATCTTGCAAAATACTCAAGATGCATTTTAAACTATATACTTTAAAACAGTAAATTTTGCATTGTGTAGTTTAAAAGAGTAAGTCATATAGTATATGCCTTAAAAGTTGTATATAAGTTGTTATTAAAAATAAAAATCATAGAAGAATCAGTTTGGGATAGAAATAGGAGGCAGGGTAAAAACATCAGTTTAAGTTTTCTAAACCCCAAGAGCAAATTCAGTAGGGGAGGATATTTTCTTGTATTTTTCTCTTTTACTAATTTTGTTCATTTATTTTTTAAAATGATAAATTATAGGAAGACATAAAGTGCTGAGAATTTGGGGAAAATATTTTTATTAGTGATTAACTGCTGATTATAATAGAAGCTATATAAATGGATTAAACTTTCTGGAGATTACAAAGTAATTCCAAGGGAGAAGAGTGCTGTAGATGAACAGCTAACTTGTATAACTAGAACTAATCTAGTATAACTAATCTTGTGCAATTAATTGAGCATGGGATAAAATGCTGTCACTGCCACTTAGTTGGTATAAATAAGAAAGCTGACTTCTCTAAATTGTAATTTACTAATTTATTCATGGATAATTTTGCTGACTTGTGAATTTGTTTTGCCATGAGTGTTGCATGAACAAACCAAGTGCAAAACATGTCTCTGCTACAGAGATATAGAAGAAAGATAAACTCTCTCCTTTTAAAGAGCTGCATTCTGGAAAGAAAGATCAACAAGTAAATAAATAAACAAGATAATGTCAGTCTGTGAAAACTGCAATAAGGAAAAATGATAGATGTCTAATGTAACATGGTCGTGAGAGGTAACAATAGGCCAGGTGGTACATAAAAACTTCTTTGAAAAGATATTTGAAAAAGAACTTAAAAATAAGGAAGCATTGATTTCTAGATGAAGACATCCAGAAAACTTTATAGGATAAGAGAACTGTGAGTACCAGGACAATGAAAGAAAAGGAGAGTCATGGAAACAGAGGGTTACAGTGGTCTTCGAAATGGTAATATAGCTAGACCACATGAGGGGAAATATGCAGGCAAATACTGATGTAGACATAGACCAAACATGTCCAAAGCCAAGATTTGTTCTATAGAGAAAAGGGGTTCTATGTGAAAAATGTTCCACCTGGTTTAACAAATAGTGGTCATTATCACTAAGACAAAATCATGTTACTGCCCCAAAATTTGATTTCTCTTAAGGGCTGCAACAGGGAGTGTGATATGACTGTGACACCTTCTCCATGGAGAAAACCAGAGGTGACCTCTTTGTTCCTGCTCCAGTCTGTGGGTATTCATCTTATTACACAAGAGAACAGATACCTTAGGAAAGGAGCAGATGGGAAAAGCTGTGACCTCCCTCCTACCAGCTCATTCATGGATACACCTTGTGACTATACAAAATGTGTGCTTTAGTCTTCCAATTAAAATTCATTAACATGACTAAAAATAAAGAACTCAGTGTTTTCTAGCCACTGTGGTTGGCATTTGGATGATATGAAAGGTTGAAACACAATCATAGAAGCTCTCAAAATATCCACAGGTATTTTCCCTAGATAATACAGGAAAAGCTCCAACAAGTGGGATACAAGGTAGATACTTAAATAAGAAGCCAATCCTTGCATGTTTCATGCTACTTATGATGATGAACCTCTTCTGTCTGAAGGATCAATTATCCTCCATGAGTGAAATATGTTCATCAGTACCAAATTAAAAAAAACCTTTTAATTTCCATGTATTTATAGGAATAAAATTGCCTTTCCAGCTGCTTTCCAGCTGTAATCGTGTTTGCATGGACCTTTACATTCATTCATCTCTTGCTTTTGGTGAGGTTGTGAACCAGGAGTGAAAACTACTCTGTTGGCTTTGACATTAGTTTTAATGTCACTTTTCCATTAATTGCAAAACAGTAGAGAGAACTCTGCACATTATTGTGTTTTGGTGGAAATTAGTGATTAGAAATAGAGTAGGATGCTATGAAGATGATGATTAATACAACCCAAAATATGTGAAGAAATTCATAGTGCAAGACTTGGAAAATGAATTTAAAATAAATTGTCTACGCTATGTCCTCAGTAGGGAATTAAAACTACAGTAAACTTTGGCTGCTTTATGAGATTGTATCTTGTATCTTATTCATAACAATTTATGAACACCCAATAATGTACACCTGACCATAGTTTCTGAGAAATGCATTTTTCTTACAGTTTTGGTTTTATACTGTAACACTGTAGAGTATTGGTATTAATTTTATAGACTAAATTTCTAATATGACTTGAAAGTGAAATTGTAGCACTCATATTTCATTTTTCTTAGCTTTGAAATTTACTGATGTAGGATGATTTTAACTCTATGCATGGACACAAGTGTTTGGTGAAAGGGCTATTAAGTGATGAGTCTACATAAATGAATGTAGAGAGAGTCTTCCTAAATGTTTTCCAGTATCAGCCTTTCTTTCTACAAAAGCAACCTAAAACACAAGTACAAGCTTTGTGATCACAAATGATTACTTAGTCTAGTTCTTTCTTAAGTGAACAGGGTCCATAGCACAGGCCATGAATACAAAGGAAAGTCATCTATGGGTTTTATTTAAATTGGTAGAAGCATCTCAGCCTATCTGTTGTATCCTCAAAGTGACCTTCCTTGTGACTCATATTTGAAACAACTTATGAAAACAGTTCTATATGTCAAACTTCATTTCTTTCAATTTCCTCCTGGTTGAAAATTGACTCTAAAGATGTTTTGTCTTCAAGACATTTTCCTTTGGGAGCCAAAGGCCTGATGATGTATAATCCTTCCTGAAGGTTTTATGGCAGGGCCTCACAAAGCAAACATTTTTTCTTCTCATTTTAGATCACCCTGACAAACAGAAATGCTGAGCCATTTAATTACAGAACCTGCCTGACACATCCAGCAAGTCAGATATTCTGGCAGTGTGTAGTTGAAGGGGAAAAATGCACTGAATTCCCAGAGTTACTTGTCAAGACAATGACACCAAGGAAACTAGTAAATAATCCGGCAGACCAGGCATGGATGCTGAGAGTGTCAGACTGGTCCCTAGGGCTCTGTGTCAGTACCACCAGCTCTGTGGAATCACATTCCAACTGCTGGTATACTTTGAGCTCCAGGCTGACCAGGTGGGAGAGGACAGGTGGAGTTCAGTCAGAAGAACAAAGGCAAAGTGGCAGGCCAATATGTCATGAGTGGGTCTGTGTTTTGCAGAAACTGAAGCTAGGACTTCTCATAAATCTAAACTTTCACACAGAAAAAAATCTACACAAGATGCAACTGAATAGAACTTCCACAAACTCTAAATCCCCAAGACTATAAGAGTACACTAAGATATTGTATCCTGTAATGTTTTGGACCTCCAACACATAATTGGAATGTATCGGGTTATCTTTATTCTATACCCTAATCTCCCTGTAAATTCCTGTGTTAATTTCTGTTCCACTTTACAGAAACAACTGAAGCATGAAAGTTACTCTCTTGAATTGTTTTTCTTGCATGCTTTGAAGTTTTCTTTTATTTATGTCAGTAATATAACAAGAGAGAGAGAAGAAAAACCATCTTTTTTGAGGGAGATACTGTTCTAAGTGCTGGGATTGAATAGTGGAAAAAAATAAACAAAGCTACCAGTTGAGAGGAAATTACATTCAGGAGATGAGCTGGGCAATATAATTTAAGTATGTAAGGAGATAAACAAGATTATTATGATATGATAAATGATCTGAACAAAATAGTTTGCTGGATATACAGAATAAAGTTCCATTATTTTATATTCGTGTTCTTTTCCCCACAATATTGGATTTCTCCACTCAGGTATGGGCACCATATTTCTCCCACCTCCAAAGCACCTGTAATCCTTCAGCACAGTCCATTAAAAGAATGATTTTTTGCTTGTGGCATGAAGGATGACAATGACAAAAGAGGCAGCTATCAAATATTTGGAAACATTTCTTGTAGGAAAAAGAAATAACATGTACAAAATAACCTCCAACAGAAATTAATGTAGAGTTCTTTATAGAAAGTGCAGTCAGTATGGTTGTATTCTAGTGGATCAGGATAGAAGTAAACAGACATGATGTGGGGGAGGCCTTCAAAGGGCATATCAGATAAGACATTGTCGACAAGACAAATGCTTTGAAAAAGAAGAGTAAATACTAGTTTTATTGCAAACAAGATCCTATGTGTAGACAATCTGTCACAAATCTCTAAAAGTCCACAGTCAAACTTAAGAAGAAAACACATTGCATACTAGGGAAAGAAAATTCAAAAGTACAATCAAGAAAATCACATTCACTGTAACATCAAAAGGAAAAAAGTGCTTAGAAAAAAATTTTAAACAAAAAATTCTAAAACCTAGACATTGAGAACTACAAAATATTACTGAGAGAAATTTTAATATTTATATAAGTTTTAAAAAATACCATATTAGAGAATAAAGAGAAAAATATTTTAAAGATGATTCTCCTCAAATTAATCTGCAATTAAATTTCTATCAGATCTCATTTGATTTTCTTATAGAAATTGATGAGTTGATGTGAAAATTCACATATAAATGCAAAATACCTAGGATAGTCAAATCATTTTGAAAATAACAGTATTGAAGGATATACAGCGCAATTTTGCATAGTGAGAGCCTCAGAGAATTTCATCAATGAAGTGGAAATAAGTGACTAAAGGTATATTTGTGAAAAAATTATTTTTTACAAAGATATCAAGAAACTCAGCCAGAAAAGAACGGCTTTTTCAACAAACTTCTGAAATAAATGTTTATCTCTATTTAAAAAAAATAATAAAAGAACTTACATCCATAATATACACAACTCATAAAAAATTTCAAAACAGCTGATTTAGAACCAAGTGAAAACATTAAAACTATATATCTTTTGGACTAAAACACTAAAGAAAATCTTTGTGAATTTAGATCAGATACATATTTCTTATTTGTGACACAAAAATATAATTATAAAATAAAATATTGCCAAATTAGATTTTACTTAAAAATGCACTCTACAAAAAGGCATCAGTAAGAAATTAAAAAAAACAGCCCAAGGATGGGAAAAAAATATTTCCAAGTCATATAGCTAATAAATGTTGAATACCTTGTTTAAATTTATGAAACCCTTAAAATTCAGTAATGTAAAAAATCAACTTTAAAATGAGAACAATAATTACAAATGAATGGAGATGAAATGGTCTTGATACTATTAGATGCTAAGGAAATGAAAATTAAAACTATAATGAGATAACACTATAGATTCACTAGAATGGCAAAGAACAAAAAAACAATCACAAATGTGCAGAAACATGAAGGAATTAAAAGACTTACCCATTGCTCATAGAAATGCAAAACAACACAGCACTTAGGAAAACAGTTTTAGGTAGTTTTGAAGTTGCTATATACTTTACATGTGATCCAGTAATTTTATTCCTAGATATTTGCCCCCCCCATGAAAACATGTCCATATCAATATTTGCTCACCAATGCTTATAGTAACTCAAAATGTTAAAAATTTTAATATCTATGATTGAAAAATAAATGAACAAAATGTAGCATATTAATCAATGGATTGATATCTGGCAAAATATTAAGTAAATAATTTATGTAACAGGAATGTGCTTCAAAAACACTATGATAAATGAAAGAAGCTCTGCACAAATGATGATAAATTGTGTGATTATGCTGATACAACATTTGTAGAAAAGGTCAATCTATAGATTAAGAAAGCTGAGTAGCGATTGGGGCTGGGATAGGAATTGTAACTGACTAAATATCTAGTCAAGATCCAAGATTTTGAGTTACAAATGTTCATAATAATATTGTAGTGATAACTGCAGAAATCAACTAAAAGTTGTTCTTTCTATACCTTTATAATGAATGGGTAATCTTTACAAAAGTAAATATTTGAAGAGATATATACACCTCTATACTTGGCATAACATATATGAAATCCTGTCATTTGCCAACAACCTGGTTGAATTTAGAGGGGATTAGTTAATGAAATAAGCCAAACAGAAGGCAAATTGTATGATTTTACTCAGATAGTGTACAAAGCAAAGAAATTATTTAGATGACTTAGATAAAAACAAACAAATTTAAACTTTTGGACTAGAAGTTATATTAATAGTTTCTAGAAGGGAAAGGGGGAAGAGCACTCATAAATCAGGAAAAAGAAGGCAGATGTATGGCTTGCTAGAATTGGACAGTAAGCAGTGATCTTAATGTAGTATATGCATAATAATACACTCTTGTAACAATTATAGTGCAATAATACTTCAATAGACAAACAACACTGTTCCAAAAATAATAATAAATTTTTGTGATGTTAATTATACCTCTATAAAGCTGTTACCAAAAAATCACAATGGTATCATTGCCTCTAGTTATGATTACAATCTGTTAAGTAATAATTAGATTATTTTCTGTAATTTTAGTTTGATTTTCCATGCTAAAATGCCAATTAAGCTTTTTATTCCCTATTCATAGTACGGCCAATATCCATATTTTATATGGTTTTACTTTAACTTGATTTTTACAACATATTATCCTCAGATAATAAAGAAATTTTATATGAATTACTTCATAATATACTGTAACATTTAGAAATAGTTTCAAAAAAAGTAACATGCATGAAAATATAAGATGGGGTAGTTTTATTTTGTTTTGCTTTGTTTGTTTTTACATAATAGGAAATCTGAAGTTGGTGGCTAGAATTAGTATATACCTGAAGTTGGTGACTCAACATGAAACACATGGCTGCCCCAGCTTCAGGTGTTATCATGAAACCAGCTAAAACTGCATTATCATGGAAGATGGAATCATAAAAAAGAATGAAAAACTCCCCCAGGTAACTTGACCAAGCTTTTAGTATATTTCATTAATCAGAATTGAGGATCTTGATGACTTCCAACTGGAGGATTCTAAAGGTACTGTTTCCTAGACTATAATGGATATGGATAATAAACAAAAAAAGTTCAAAATGTATCAGCTTCTGCAACAATCAGTAACTGTTACTTGCTTAAGTACTGTCACTTGGGGACTATTAAAACAGCAGATTATTGGTTGATGATAACTCCTAGGAATTAGAATGTTACTGGTAATTTATATAGAAGAATGCATGGGAACAAAACATGAAAGAAACTCTTTGTATCATTTTGAACTTCAAAAATATGATTACATGAGAAATCCAATTCCATGGAGTCAGTCTAACATTATTATTTAATTTATGCGGAATTTGTAGTCTAGAAATATGAACTGATTTGCCTAAAGCCACCCAACAGAAAACTAGCGGAGCACAAAGGCCTATCCTGCTGTCTGGAATCAAGATATTGTGTTGTGTGTGTCCTACTACAATGACTCTCTGCTTCTTGGTTATATACTGATTGTCTTGTCTTTCTAAAGCAAGGAAAGACAAGATTTCCTTACTAAAGCAAGGAAATCACTGTTTTTCTACCTTTTCAGGTCACCAAATTGTATCCATAGTTTTGAGCATGTTTATTATTTACAAATATTTTGCTGAGTTACCATGTCATGAAGCTCTCAATTTTTCAATGATATGAAAGAAAGCTATCATTATAATAGTCAACTTCTATATGGAAATTTTCTATCTCTAGGGGTTGGCATTTGTTGACTAAGTTCAACACCTGAAGCATCTACTTTAAGACCTGCTCTCTGATGTTCCAGAGGTGGTTTTATTTAAAAGTTCCATTTTTTTCCCCTATGAATTCCCAAAGGAAATGTTTTTGTTTGTTTGTTTGCTTTTTTAATGGACCAAGTCTTCCAGTAATTGCAATTGTTGTTCTCTTTCAAGGAACCCATTTGCAGAATATTTTGTTCCGATCTAACTTACTTTTCTGGGTCAGTGCATCCTAGGGTAGAGAGCAAAAAAGTCACTGTTTTTGTGCAGTGAATGGAAGAGAATTGGACAGTCAATTTAGAGTACACACAGTGAAGTTCCTTCATTTTTTGGCTTCTGTGATTTTGATATTTCCATGTCACCAATACCTAGATTGATGACTCTTTCAGTCAGAGCCTAGAATTACTAACCTTGGAGTTTTGGGATGAAAGAATGAGTAATAGAAGCCATGGCCCATAAACCTGACTTTAAGAAGTGTTTATAACTGAGAAAATGTGGTAGCAATGCTTGTATTTACAGATAAGACTTTTACCAATAAGAAAGTCTATCACAGCAATTTAATGAAAAAGAGAAACCAGTTGGATGAGGTAGAGATACGGTACTAAACATTTCAGTGTCAAGTCAGCAAATTTGAAAGTTTACACATCAAATGATTCTTCTGTTTGTTTCAGAACTCAAACAGCTATACAAAATAGCAGTAATTATTGTTCTAAATAGCAATAATTTTATAAAAGTTTCATAAGATAATGACTAAAACTTAATAAGCACTGGAAATATTTTAATTGGTTAAAATTCTGAGACATTCAAGAAACATCAATAATTCATACCAATCTCTACTCCAGCATACAACAGACTTTATTTCTGTACAGCATCAGCAAACTGCAATTACATAGCATCATTAATATCAATATTAAAATGTCATCTCTGCCCTGAATATAGACATACAAAGAGAGTTCAAGTTTGCAGGAGCAGAAGATAAACTGCTACCTCAAAATAGCAATCCACATTTCCATTTGAATTTTACCTAAATCCACTAGCATCATCAATTGTACAGAGGTAACTTTATTTCCAGTGAATCCCTACTAGCTCAGCACATTATGAAATAATACCAGACTTAAATAAAGACATAAACTATGAAGAAATGAAAGAGAACTTTTTTAAAGGCCGGGACATAGGCTGTTTTTAATTCAGTGATAAGTAAATACTTCTTGGACTTTTTCATATGATGAACACGATTCAAACAGACTCATTTAATCATTACTTAAAATATTCAGATAATTATGAAATTCCAGAAGTTACTCTTAAACTTTCAGGATATGACCAAAAGGAAAAAAAAAGAACAAAATTTACCACTGTTATGGTTTTTCCTTGGCTTAGAGAATTATTCAAACAATTCAGTAACTTGTCTGTGACTACACAGCTAGTAAGGGTCAGAACTCAGCTGGTATTTGAATAGGATTCAATCTGCAAACTCATTCTCACACATGGGAAACAGATACTCACATTGAACCTAGTTATTCATTTTCTGAACCAGGATGGGGTCTTCCAACTTCTATAGTACAGTGTTTCAGTCAGGGTTTGCAGACAAAATGATATTTATACCCAGGGAAAATGTCAGTCATAATCTGTTCAGACCTTGGTTTTGGACAGATAAAGAAACAAGTGTGAAGCAGTTACATAATTTTTCTGAGGTAACATAATGCAGGATGGAATCTAATGATTCACTGTACTCTTTACCTAGCCTCACAAGCAGTAATTGGAAACAGACACATTGTGATATGGGTGAAAAGGGACATCAAAACTGAGCAAGGAGAGTGTAGCTACATATCAAACAGATCACTGTCTGGGTTATTCCACCCACATGCACAATTGCAAGATTACTCAGGTGTAAAGAACAACAATAATAAGATTTATTTTAAAAGCAAGGGAAAACAAAGAGTCACTGAGGCCACAAGTGGTCAGTTACCTCACCCTAGTTATTGTTCAGTCTCAAAGGAACTAACACCGGTACTATTAAAACTCTTTCAAAAAATTGAGAAAGAAGGAAAGCTACCAAATACCTTCTATGAAGCAAACATTACACTAATTCCCAAACCAAATAAAGATAGTGCAAAGAAAGAAAACTACAGACCAATCTCCCTAATGAACACAGATGCAAAAATTCTAAACAAAATCCTGGCAAACCGAATCCAACATTGCATAAAAAGGATCATCCATCATGACCAAGTGG
>PVHY01001970.1:0-55443 GCA_004024945.1 Uropsilus gracilis
GTATTGTTCCTGTCTTTAAGCAACTCACAATTTTTCAGTGTAAGGAAACAAAATAGGTATCATGTCAGGTTTAATCAAATTCACACTGGGTGATGTGTGTGAGTGTATATATAAGCATGTGTAATAAGTGTATATAACAAGATAGTTTAAAAGAGGGTGATATGGTGATATGCTGGTAGAAAAACTATAGGAACTACAATAAAGAGGGACAAATAGCACATGTAAAATACCATGGCCAGAATTTGAAAGTAGAGTCTCAAATTAGGGATTTTCTCCTCTTTAGGAATCTTACTTTTGTCATATATATGTGTGTGTGTGTATACATATAATGTGTGTACACACATATGATAATACTTATTGAAAATAAGCCCAAGTTGCCTCCATTTTCTCTATATCTTCCATTGTAAACTCATTAAATATAGGTACATATATATTGCATATAAGCACTGAAGTCCCTATAATGTCTTGTTAATGCTAACATGGAAATATTTTTTAAATGCTGACTACATGGAATATTAAGTTTTAAAGCAAAATTAAGGGGGTATTTGGGTTCTGATTCAATAGCAACCCCTGTTTATGTTAATCTAATTTTACTGGCTCTGTCCCCTAACCCCTATAATATTCTAACTAAAAGCACTCTACAGTTTTCAATTCATTGAAACAATAGAGAAAATCTGTGGCATTTGTCACACAGGCAGGTACAGGGACAATCATGTCACCTTACATTTTAAAAGACTGGTGTGGGAACTAAGAAAAGAAGTATTCAAGGCCTCCTGGTGAATGATTTTAGGACAGTACTTCCAACTAGAGCTTTGTTTTTTATTCATCCATCACTTCTCTGTTTAGTCTTGGCTTTGAACTTTTAGTCAGGTCATTAACCATGAGTCTAAATTATCTCGTGCAAATTATAGATAATTTCAATAATCCCAATTTCTCTGGGCTAATGCAAGGCTTAACTGTGAAGATATGTGTAAAGCTAACTGAAAAACTCTAAGCGCTCAGAAGTAGTCTCCTATTAGGAAAATGTGAATTTTAATATAAGAATGTATGCTTCAACAGCACTGCCAGAGTGGAGTTCATGGGGAGTGAATGTAGAAGTTTATCATATGTGAAACAATTAGCCAGATTCCTCTTTGAGCAAAGGCTGAGAGTTGGGTGATCCAATAGGGAAGGAAAGTGACCCTCAGAATCAGGATGGAAATGATGCCAATGATGGGAGGAGAATGGAAACAGGGAGAGCAAGGGCAAGGGACTGTTTAATGTCTGAAACCAGTGCCAAGCTAAATTAGAAACATGAGTGTGTGTACCTGTAACTTACCTCATCGGTATATAATCTGTAACCTGAGATCCCTTGCAGAGAAGTAAAAATAGCAAGTCGGCAGCAGCCCAGTCCTCTGCTGATCGGGGGAGGCTGGCCTGGGGAAGGATAAAGGAAGCTGGCAGAGAACACCCATCACGTGGTCTGGGCAATGTCAGGAGGACTATAGCCAAAAGAGAGGACATCGAGAGCAAAACCCACTTTCAGGAGGAGGTAGATCTGCTGCCCTGGAATCACCCATTTTTGACATAGGCCTTATTACATTTCCACGAAGGGAGTATTGTTGATGTTCTGTGCGTGTATGCTCTTGCCGTGATGAGGGCATTACACTATTATTACTCTAGTCTATGTGAGGCTAGTGTTCCTGCAGGTGGACCCAGATGCAGTTGCTTTCCCAGGCCTGCAGCTGCCTTCTACCTGGGTGGAAGCAGTGATTTGCTAAATGGCCTTCCCACCCTCACTGGGTAAATGAACTTGTGAACCCAGAGAATGATGTGCTTCCTTCCTTCAGTTCAGGTCCAATCCCTTTTCACATGAACACTATGTCCTGTGTTGCCATCAATTGTGCAAGCAATCAAGGAAGTCTTGGTCCCTGGTTGGCTCCTCTTCTACAGAAAGAATGATTAAGTCTTAAAACAATGCAACTTATTTGTAATTAATCACATCATAAGTTACTAATTGAGAAACCTTTTCCACATTTTAGGGAATAATAGGTTGCATACTATTAATGTAATAAACATTATTATGAAAATTTCTGATATCAAATAAACTGGTCCCAGAGTTTTAAATCTTCTGAAAACTGAACCAAAATACTAAATTATGCAACCCAGCTTATTTGACTAAGGAAATTCCACTTTAATATTTCAAATGTACTTTCTAAAATTTAATTTCTTCATGTAAATGGTCTTTCTTCACTCACTCTAAGAATTCAAACATTCTTCCTGCTGTCTTTTGAAGGGAAATTAGAATTTTTGTTGCAATTTTACGCTTGTAAGAAATGGGATTCCTAAAGATGTTTACTAACAATCATGAGAAATGGCTTGGGCACTCTCCCTGGCTCCCCAGAGAGCACCAGGGAACAAGTGGACAGAGCAGAGTAAAAATGGGGAGATGAAACTATATGCACCAAGAATGGCGCTCTGGCTACAACTCAAAACTCTCTAACCTCTGTGAGACTTAAAGAGTGTCTGAGTATCACTCATTGTGTTATCTTAAAATTTTTTATAATGGCATTATGTTTAACTCCCCAGAGTTACACAGTCCAGTGGAAATAGGATGCAAGTCACCTAGGGAAGTTTAAATTTTCTGGTAGCCACATTTTTAAAAAGGAAACTGTTAACAGCTAGAACATATTTTATTGAATCCAATATATCCAAAATATTATCATTTTAAAATCTAGTCAGTAGAAAAGCTTATGCCAATGCGATTTTACATTCATTTTTTTCTTATTAAGTCTTCTTCAAAAGCCAGGGTGTATTTTACACTTATAGCACATCTCAATTCAAACACTAAATTTTCATAGAAAATGCTTGATGTATATTTAGATTTCTCAAATTTTACATTTGAAAAAATAGATTCACATACCCAAGTTGTTCCAAAAGTTTTCAAAAACATGAATCAAGCATCAGTGTTTCACATTTGGGATCATTAAAATTAATTTAAAAATTAATTAAAATTAATTAGGGAGAATTCCTGAGTCCTAACAGCCTCCTTTCAATTGCGTCACAGCCACTTGTAGTCAGCGGTCACTGCCTTGAACTGATGATGCCCAACGCAGAGGAGTGCCATGAATGTTTTCTCCTGTGCACTGATATCTCAATCTCAAGTGATTTTTTTTTTCAGCACTGTTATTTCAACCTTGAAGGAAGAGTAAATAACATGATAGACTTATCCTAGGGTTGAGAACTAAGTACTGAGGTGGCACATTTTTTGTCATTACATCTATTACCCAAAATGGACTTTTGGAACTCTAGGTATCAAACTGGTTTGTTTGTTTTTAATTCATTTCAGTTATTTTTAATCAAACTATACCCTCTGGGCTTCTTCTCTCTCATATGACAAATAATAATACCAGTGTCTCCACTGAATGTAAAATATGAATAGAGAAATAATTTTAACAATCAAATACCACTGATTTAGTCTGGACATGGTGGTGTATGCTTGTAAGTGGCAGCCTAGGAAGCTGCAGCCAGGAACAGGGATCGACGTTTGAGTCCTGCCAGGGGCATGTAGTGAGACCTAGTCCCTACAAAATAGTTGGTCGTGGTGGCACGCGCTTGTAATCCCAGCTACTTGGGAAGCTGAGGCTGGGGATTGCTTGAGTCTGTGGTACCCTGGGCAATGTGAGCCTGCAGTTTCACAGGCAAAAATAGCAAGACCTAGTCTCAAAAAAAAAAAAAAAAAACCGCTGATTTAGAACTCTGGCCTAAACAAAGATATATACATGCCACTTTATATTTTAAAAGACACTTTATATTAGAATTTTACAAATAACTTGTTGATTACTACAGTTGCGAGTCTGAAATGGTCCAGTTCATGACTACGTGACCTAATTTCAAGAAGACAGGTTGCCAAGAGGATGTAGAGCCCTTTCTGTTTTTTTTTTTTTCAATTCTTCAAGAATGCAGAAACTTAAGGAACAAAAGAAATAGAAGATTCAACAACAAGGAGCAGGTGTTTTTACAGCTCGCCCTGTAATTACAGTTTGTAGTCCTTGCAACAACTCTGCATCTCAGGTCTTAAGGATTCTGACACATTGCAGATCTCCCAGAAATGATATCACATGTTCCAAATTGTCTGGCACCACGTTGACTGTCTTCCTTGATGTGATAAATATCTGCCATTATTGCTTTCATAGCATCTCTTCCTTGTGCCACTGGCAATATATCTTTTATAGTCCTCTGGATGAAAGAATCTTCTGGATGTAGTCTTATGGATCTTCCAAACTTCCTGCTAACAAATATGTGTTTGACCCAAACTAAGCCAAATTCCTTCTTTAGAATTTGAATTATTAGCAAAATCTCTCAAGGATTCAAAATAATTAGAATTTTTTTCCTTGTGATATCTTGACATCCTGACCTCAAAAAGGATTGTCTTTAAGCTCTACTGCTAAAACTCAGAAGCTTCTTAGCATCTTCTGTTTTCCAACCTATAGTTCTATAGTCTTTAGTAAACTCTTTCCTTTAGGACCCCAAGTATATCCAGAATCTGTTTGTAACTTGAACCTAATAATCCCTAACTGAAATAATAGGTAATGTTCTGATATCAAATATGAAGTCTCTCAGGCCCAGGCCTGCTTGTCCAAAATGAACTTGTTGCTCTTTCTCCAATCACACACACAGAAAGATGCCCATTAATGAGCTCATGAAGTTAAGTAATAGTCTCAGACAATTGCTTTTCAGTCTCCCAAGAGTCCTAATTAGAATCCTTTATTTATCTCTAACTCAGACAAACTTTCCTGTGGAGGTAAAGATCTTTAAACAATAGAGAGAGAATCCTTAGATGATTTTTACATGAGAAAAAACTTTCAGAGTGATTCCAACTGATAAACCTTGTAAAAACACAACTATATTGCAAAATCAAGTGAAACTGAGTTCAATCTCATGCAAGTACTTTCTTTTCTTCAGGTCAAACAGTCCTTATGAGACTCTCCTCACTGATGATTCATACCCTTGCTAACTTGAATTTTCATTATCAATATATATAGCATTTTATAGTTCTCCCACAATATTTACTGGGGGAAGATGTAAAAGTTTTGAGCTATCTGTACTTTTAAAGACAAATAAAAATGTACAATGAAATGGAAGTACAGTTGACAAGCAAAATATTGATAACTACTGGCTTCTGTACATAGAATACAGTGTAGCTTAATGATAGAATTAATGATAGAATGATATCTGTGTTTAGAGAAATACAGGCCCCGTTATGCTGCACAGCATGGCCAAAAGCTACTGCCAAGAGTTTTAAACAGAGAAGGATGCAAGATAATTTTTTGGCAATCTACATAACTACAAATAATTTTTAAATTAAATCTCGTAATTCTACAACTATCCCCTTAATCCCAATCACACTTCTTCAGGAACAATTTTCCCCCTCTGTGGTATTATTAACAAGTTCCATACTTCAAGCATCTATGTTGATGAGGTTGAGTCAAGCTCCTTTTCTGGCATCATCAATAAAAAAGTTGCTTCTGGTAAAGCACATTTTGTCACATCCTTCCAATATAGTATCCATGCCTTGATGATACAAAATACTATTTTGGCAGTCCCATAAATTATATCAACTTTGAAATCCTAATGTTATATTTTCAGAGCACAGTGAACTATAAAGTGAATGTGCTTTGAATAACAAATGAAGAATAACAATTATACAGACTTGACTTTGGCAATGAAAGAGCCTTACATATAAAGTCTCTTTTATTGTTATGCATCTGAAGTATTAATCCTATTTTTGGCAACTTATATTAAATGACATTTCTATATTTGAGAAAACATTATGAAATGATGTAGCTAAAATATTTGTATGAATAATAAAGCACTTAGGTAATCACCTCAGAAAATGGATTAGTTACTCCATTATTGTCAAAAACTGAAAGATCTTAAGTTATTTTACTCACAATATAACAAATCAGTTGCCTAAATATTGGTGGAGGACACAAGAACACAATTGATAATATTGGCAAATGTAACTAATAAGAAGTAGATACGCAAATTATAAGAAGAGCTCATAATTCAATAGTATAAAAAAATTCAATTTAAAGATAAACATAGGATCTGAATAGACAGACAGATCTAAGAGATGACAGACAGATTGCCAAGATGCATAAAAGATACTCAACATCACTATTCACCAAGGAAATGCAAGTAAAAGTTACAATGAACCATTCTACCACATGAATTATTCTACCATTATTACCAACAAGATAAGTAATAAGCATTACCAAGGTTATGAAGAGAACACTTGTGCACTGGTACAAATTGGTGCAATCACTATAGGAAACAGAATGGAGATTCTTCAAGAAAATAGGAACTACCATGTGATCTTGTCATATGACTCTTGGGCATATAGAAAATGAAAACACTAATTCCAAAAAATATGTGCTCCAATTTCATGGTAGCATTATTTACAATAGCCAATATATGGAACCCATCCTATATCCATTAATGAATGAGTGGCTAAAAAAATGTGGTGTTGAAAACCAGAAAATGCTCCTATCTTCCATCACTGGTGATTCAGAAGAAGGTGAGTGCAGACCCAGACCCCTCTTCTGTGTATCATGTGACTAGAAGACCACCTCCACCAAACTGGCTCGTAGCACCTTTCAGCACATACTGAACTTCAGCTGAAACACCAACACCATAACTTAGAGCTAGAATCTTCAGATACTATAGCATAGGCCCAGAAAAAAGCACCTGAGGAAGAAGTTTCAGGGAACAACACCTCATATCCTGCCCACCAGTCACTATACCCTATGAACTTGGCAAATTCCTCTACAACCTAACAATACCACCAAGAAAGAGAGCCCACTAGAATCAGTGACACTAGCACACTAAGGACAGAGCAAATTTGAAAGCAGATATGGTGAAAAGAAAAAAATTGCAAATAACCAAACTCACAATCTTGAGACCAACAGACCTCAGAACATATGTCACCCCACTGAAACCAACAACATGGGTGCAGAAAAAATATTACCACCTAACAGAAAAAGAATTCAGAACTGTCATAATCAAGAAACTGGAAGATTTAACAGAGAAGACAGAAAAAGAAAAGAACAAGATGAAAAACACAATCATTGAATTAAGAAATGAGAATGAATCCTTAAAAAATAAATTGATGGAAGATAACAGAATAGAGGAACAAAAGAGCTCAGGGGAAAGCCAAGAAAAAAGCATGAAAGAAGTGGAAGAAAGGATTAGTACTCTAGAAGATTTAAAAATAAACAGAAAAAAAAACAGTAAAAGAAAGATATGCAAAGGGAAAAACATGAAGATACACTCAGGAAAATATCTGACAACTTGAGAAAAATCAACAGCAGAATAATAGGCACCCCTAAAGGAAAAGATAAAGACAAAGGAGATCAGAAAATATTTGAAGAAATAAGAAAATTTCCCAAACCTGAAGAAATGAAAATAGACATATAAGAAGGTAGAATAACAAAATACTACAATGAAATAAAAACTACACCAAGACACATCATAGTAAAAATACCAAAAATTCAAGACAAGGAAAAAATAATGAAGCTAGTAAGAGGCAAAAAGTAGATAACCTATAAAGAAAAACTTAATCGGTTCACCTCAGACTTCTTAGACGAGACACTTATGGCAAGAAGACAATGGTGTGAGGGGATACTAAACACTCCAAGATAAAAAAAAAAATGGCAGCTGAGGATATTTTATCCCACAAAGCTCTTTTTCATATATGAGGGGAAAATAAAGTCCCTTTCAGACAAACAAAGTCTCCAAAAATTTGCCACAACCAAACCCCCTTTTCAAGAAATATTACCAGAAGCCTTAAAATGTAAATAAACAGACAAATGAACAGGGAGAAATGAACAAGAAAGTAGTTTGAATCACAAAGAAAGAAAAGAGATTAATAAATTGGCAAGTATAGATCACCATATAACCACCAATAATTACTCTAACTAGTAATGGACTAAACTCACCAATAGAAAGAAATATAGTTGCAGAGTGGATTAAAAAAACAGAATCTGCCTTTCTGCTGCCTCCAGAAAGACACCTAACTGCTAAAGATAAATATAGATTGAAAGTAAAAGGCTGGAAAACAATCTGATGAGCAAACAGATACCCTAAAAAGGGAGGTACAGCCATACTCATATCAGACAAAGTATATTTCAGACTAAAATAGGTAATATGAGACAAAGATAGCCACTATAATGATCAAGGGTGTTAAAACACCAGGAAGTCATAACACTTAATCAATATATATGAACCAACTGCAGGAACACCAAAATATACCAGACAATTATTAGAATCTTTGAAAAAAAGACAAAAAAACACATATGTAGTAGGAGACTTCACCACCCCATTCTCACCAAGGGACAGATCAACAAGATAAAAAATAAACATTGGACACAGTACCCTAAACAAATGCCTAGATCAAAT
The DNA here is from genome assembly GCA_004024945.1 of Uropsilus gracilis. Lineage (NCBI taxonomy): Eukaryota > Metazoa > Chordata > Mammalia > Eulipotyphla > Talpidae > Uropsilus > Uropsilus gracilis. The sequence goes on from PVHY01001970.1 coordinate 8,440, forward strand.
GAACCTAACAGACATCTACAGGACACTGCAGCCTGTAAAAAATGAATACATATGTTTTTCAAGGGCACATAGACCATTCTTTATGATCAATCGTGTGCTGGGCCACAGGACCAGCATCAGCAAATTCACAGGGATTGAAATCATACCAGTGATTATCTCTGACAATAAAGGCATCAAACTAGAAATCAATCATGAAAAGAAAGACTGCAAACCTCCCATTTCATGGAAACTGAAGCTATCACTATTGGAGAAAGAGTGTATTAATGAGGAAATCAAAGAAGAAATAAATATTTTGAAATGAATGATAATGAGGATACAACCTTCCAGAACATATGGGAACATGCAAAAGCAATAATAAGAGGGAAATATACAGCAATACAGTCCCACATCAAGAAACAAGAAAATATCCAAAGAATTAATCTAATCTCACATCTGAAAAGCTAGAGAAAGAACAACAGAAAAACCCAAAAGCAAGTAGAAGGAAGGAAATAATTAAAATTCAGGCAGAAATAAATGAAATTGAAACCAAAAAGAAAATTAATTGTAAAGATCAACAAAACAAAAATCTGGTTCTCTGACAAGGTAAAATAGATAAACATCTACTGAGGCTCACAAAAGAAAGGAGAAAATGCAAATAAGCAGAATCATAAATGAAAGAAGAGAAATTACAACAGAAAAATAAGAAATACAGATGATAATTAGAGGTTACTATGAATAGCTATTTGCAAACAAAATCAGCAACCTTGATGAGATGGACAAATTTTTAGAAATGTACATCCTTCCAAAACTAGATAGAAAACACAGAAAGCCTAAATAAAACAATCTCAAGCAGTGAAAGTGAAACAGTAATAAAATCCATCCCCCAGACCAAAAACATTGGACCAGATGAATTTGAAAATGAGTTCTACCAGACATTCAGAGATGAACTGGTGGTTCTTCTACAAAAACTCTTTCAAAAAACAGAGAAAGAAGGAATACTGCCAAATACACTCTATGAAGCCAACATCACACTAGTACCAAACCAAAGAAAAACAACACAAAGAAAACTATAAGCCAAGCTCTCTAATGAACACAGATGCAAAATTCTAGCAAATCAAACCTAAGAATGCATTGAGTCATAGAGAACTTCTGCAAGACAGCAGGGCAGACCCAGGGCCCAGGAGCACCAGTGCCACGTAGTGGTACTGGCCCAGAAAAAGAAAGGAACTTTCCTTCTCAAACACCCAACAGAAACAAGAAATAACCCAGACACAAAGGCAGAATTAACCACCTCCTGGTAAACATCAACATGCCAACCAATACTAGAGCAGTTGTTGCTCAATATGTAGAACAAGCCCAAAGAGAAAACAAGGAAAGGAAGAAAAATATAAAAACTCAAGTCCAAAGGGAAACAATTTTCCACCAAAGGACAATCTCCAGAAACCAGCAAAGACAACATCAAAGAAATGCCCTATATGTCAAATAAAGAATTCAGACACAACACAATAAAAACAAGGTAAGAGGAGAAGTAAAAAAATATAAAAGAGAATGCAGCAAAATAAGTAATATCATTGTCAAACAGAAGAGTGAGATTGAAACCCTAAATACGAAACTGAAAGAGATACAGATTTTAAGAGGAAGAATAGAAGAACCCAAAAATGCAGGGAAAAGTCATGAAAGCAGAATAGAAGAAATTGAAGAATGAATCAGCACACTAGAGGACACCGAATTAGAACAAAGAGAGAAAAACAAAGACAAGAGAAGAAAAAATCAGAGCTATATCAGATACATTAAGGAAAGGAAATATAAGCGTAATTGGAATCCCAGAAGGAGAAGGGAAAGACATAGCAAATGAAAGACTTTTTAATGCAATAATGGAAGAGAATTTCCCATATCTGAAGAATGAAATGAAAATAGACATACAGGAAGCAAACAGGACACCAAACTACTTCAGTGAAAGAAAAACTACAAGACACATAATCATAAAACTTCCAAGAGCCCAAGATAAAGAAAAAATAATAAGAATGACCAGAGAGAAGAAACAGATAAACTATAAAAGAAAACCCATTAGGGTGACCTTTGACCTCAGATTTCTCTGAAGAGACTCCAAACAAGGAGAAAATGGAGCCACATCTTCAAAAGACTACAAGACAAAATATGCCAGCCAAGAATACTATACCCTGCAAAGCTATGCATTTATGAAGGAAATATTAGAACCGTCTCAAAGTCTCCAGAGATTTGCTACCACCAAACTTCCACTCCAAGAAATCTTGCACGAAATCTGAAGAGCGAAGCCTTCAGAATAGATAGAATGAACATAAACAGGAATCCATATTAGAATTTCAAAATGACTGCCAAAAAACCAACACTAGGAACTCAAACATCAGTAATCACTCTAAATGTCAACAGTCTAAACTCATAAATCAAAAGACACAGAGTAGCGGACTGGATCAAACGACAGAACCCAACATTCTGCTGCCTCCAGGAAAGACATCTAGTCCCTAAAGGTAAGCATAGATTGAAAGTAAAAGGATGGAAAACAATCTTACAAGCAAATGGCCCCCCCAAAAAGTCACGGGTAGCCATTCTCATAGAGGACAAAGCAGACTTCAAAATAAAAAAAGTGACAAAGGATAAAGATAGTCAATACCTAATGGTCCAGGGTTCAACCCATCAAAAAGGCATAACAATTATCAACATATATTCACCAAATGAAGGAGCACCAAGATTCATAAGACAACTACTAGCAGAACTGAAAACAAATATTGGTGAAAACACTATGTAGTAGGGGACTTTAACACCCCATTCTCACCAAAGGACAGATCAACAAAACAGAAATTAAACAACTACACAAAAGTTTTAAAGGAATACCTAGACCAAATGGATCTAGTAGACATATAAAGGACACTGCATCCCCAAGGAAAGAAATAAACCTTCTTTTCAAATGCACATGGATCCTTCTCTAAAATTGACCACATATTAGGACACAAGACAAATATGAATAAATACAAAAAAATTAAAATTATACCAACTTTTTCTAAGATCATAAAGGTACCAAACTAGAAATTAACAATGAAGAGAAAGCAAGAAGTGTGTCCAATACATGGAGAATGAACAATATGCTACTAAATGAAGAATGGGTAATCGAAGAAATTAAAGAAATTAAAAACTACTTTGAAACAAATGACAAAGAAGACATAACATTCTAAAATGTCTGGGACTCAGAAAAAGCATATCTAAAGGAAGGTTCATGGCAATACAGGTTATAGGCCCATATTAAAAATCAAGAAACTAAAGAAATAACCTAATCTCCCAACTTGAAAAATTAGAAAAAGAGCAACAGGAAAAACCAAAACCCAGCAGAAGACAAGAAATAATAAAAATAAAAGAAGAAATGAATAACCTAGAAACCAAAAAGGTCCAGAAGATCAACAAAACCAAAAGCTGGTTCTTTGAAAAAATAAATAAAATTGATAAACCCCTTGCAAAGCTCACAAAGAAAAGAAGATAGAACATTCAAGTAAACAGGATCACAAATGAAAGCAGAAAAATTACAACAGACACAAAAGAAAGGATAATCAGAGACTATTAACATTTATATGTAAACAAACACAACAAACTGGATGAGATGGACAGATTCTTAGAAAAATACAGTTACCCAAAATTGAACAAAGAAGAAATAGAGAACTTAAATAAACCAATCACAGATAGCAAAATTGAAGCAGTCATCAAACTCTCCCTAAAAATAAGAGCCCAGGACCAGATGACTTCACAAATGAATTCTACCAAACATTCAAAGATGAAATACCTGCACTACTAAAATTTTTCCCAAAAAATTGAGAAAGAAGGAAAACTGCCAAACACATTCTATGAAGCAAACATCACACTCATACCAAAACCAAGTAAGGACAGCACCAAAAAAGAAAATTATAGACTAAGTTCCCTAATGAACATGAATGCAAAAATTTTAAACAAAATTCTGACAAATTGAATCCAGCAATGCATAAAAAGCATTATCCACCATGATCAAGTGGGATTTATCCCAGGGACACAAGGATGGTTCAACATCCAGAAATCAATTAACATAATATACCACATCAACAAGGAGAAAAACAAAAACCATATATCATATCAATAGATGCAGAGAAAGCATTCTATAAAGTCCAGCACCCATTCATGATAAAAGCCCTGGAAAAACTGGGGATTAAAGGAACATACCTCAACATAATAAAAGCCATCTATGACAAACCTACAGCAAATATCATCCTAAACGGGGAAAAACTAAAATCATTTCAATTAAGATCTGGAACAGGCAAGGATGCTCACTCTCTCCACTACTTTTTAACATTGTATTGGAAGTTCTAGCCAGGACAATATGATATAAAAGGGATACAAATAGGAAAAGAGAAAATGAAGCTATCACTATATGCTGATGACATGATTCTCTATATAGAGAACCCCAAAAAACCTACAGAAAAATTTCTTGAGACAATAAACCAGTTCAGTAAGGTAGCCAGTTACAAAATCAACACACAGAAGTCAGTAGCTTTCCTATATGCAAAAAGTCAAACGAAAGAAGAAAAAACTTTAAAAAGCCATCCCACTTATCATGGCACCAAAAAAAAAAAAAATTAGATACCTGGGAATAAACCTGACAAAACACGTCAAAGAACTATACAAAGAAAACTTTAAAATACTGCTAAAAGAGATAGAATACTTAAGGAAATGGAAAGACATTCCCTGCTCATGGATTGGAAGAATCAACATCATCAAAATGGCCACAATACCAAAGCAAATTACAGGTTCAATGCATTACCTATAAATATCCCAGAAAAATTCTTTAAAGAGATAGAACAAAATTAATGAAATTTATATGGAATAACAAAAGACCTCAAATATCAAAAAACCTCTTGACTAAAAAAAGGAAAAATGGAGGTATTACTACCCAGAATTCAAATTATACTACAAAGTCATAGCAATTAAAACAGTTTGGTACTGGTACAAAAACAATCAGACCAATGGAACAGAATTGAGTGCCCTGAAATAAAACCACACACACACATATATATATATAGTCAACTAATCTTTGACAAAGGAGAGAAAAACTTACACTGGAACAAGGACAGCCTCTTTAATAAATGGTGCTGGGAAAACTGGGTCAAGACATGCAAAAAAAATGAACCAAGAAACATCCTTAAACCTTGTATAAAAACCAACTCAAAATGGATAAAAGACTTGGATGTAAGACTGGAAACCATACTATACACAGAGGAAAACCTGAGCAAAACCCTCCATGCACTACAATTCAGAAATCCATTTCTGGACACATATATAGCAGGTAAATAATGAAGGAAAACATAAACAGATGAGACTACATCAAACTAAAAAGCTTCTGTACAGCAGAAGAGACAACAGAGAAAACAAAAAGAAACCCAACTGAGTGGGAAAAATTTTTGCCCTCCATACAAGTGATAAGAGTCTGATAACAAAAATACACAAAGAACTCATACAATTTAACAAAAAGAAAAAATCCAATTTAAAAAATGGGGAAAATAACTAACATTCTCTGTGGCTATCTCTTCTATCCTTTCCCCATTATACATTCCCAGAAATAATAATTAGTACACTGGATTTGATGTTTACCATTACAGTGGTATTTGAAACTCTTAAATCACACATCAGTAAATAATATAATATTTTGCATGGTTATGATTTTACAACTATGGTATTGTAATATGTATACCTATCTATGTAACTTGCTATCTTCCCACAAAAAAATTTCAAAAATTATTTTTAAAAATTAAAAAAAAAAATTCACCATTCTAAAGAGGCTGGGTTGCCAGGTAAAATACAAGACAGCTAATTAATCTTGAGTTTCAGAGAGACAGTGAATAATTTTTTAATGTAAGTTTATTCCAAACTTTGCAAAATAAAAACAATACAAAAAAGACAAGACACATCTCCAAAGAAAGAATACAAATGGCCAACAAGCATATGAAAAAATGCTCAATGTCACTAACAATCAGGGAAATGCAAATCAAAACCACAATGAGATACCACCTTATACCAGTAAGAATGGCCCACATCCAAAAAACAGGCAACAACAACTGCTGGCATGGTTGTGGGTAGAAATGAACACTCTTCCATTGCTGGCGGAAGTGTAAACTGGCTCAGCCACTGTGGAAAATTGTGTGGAGGACCCTCAAAGTAATGAAAATGGAACTACCATTCAACCCAGCAATTGCTCTTCTGAGAATCTACCCTAAGGAGACTTCAGTGCTTGGACAAAGAGCACATTCGGACCTGTGCCCAAATGTTTACTGCAGCACTATTTATAATTGCAAGGACATGGAAACAACCCAAATGTCCCAAAACAGAAGACTGGATGAAAAAGATGTGGTATATATACACAACAGAATATTACTTATCAATGAAAAATGACAAGTTTGACAATTTTATAGTAACATGGATGTACCTAGAAGAAATCATATTGGCAAAAATAGTTCAGAAGGAAAAAGACAGAAACCAAATGATTTCACTCATATATGGACAACCAAATGAAAGTACATAACTGGTGGGTGGGGACCAGCTGGAGCAGCCAGGGAGGGGTGATCCCTGGGTATTACAATGATTTAATTTTTTTAAAAGGAATGTATTGAAAAGATAATATACCATATACCATGACCAAGTAGGATTTATCCCAGGGAAACAAGGATGGTTCAACACCCAAAAATCAATTAATGTAATCCACCACATCAACAAAAAGAAAAACAAAGACCATATGATCATATCCATAGATGCTGAGACAGCATTTGACAAAGTGCAACATCTATTTAGGATGAAGGTCCTCAAAATTATGGAAGGAACACACTTTAACATAATAAAATTATGGAAAAAAACATACTTTAACATAATAAAAGTAATATATGACAAACTCACAGCCAATGGCATTCTAAATGGAGAAAAACTGAAAGCCTTCCCTCTGAGAAGATCGGGAACAAAACAAGACTGCACACTCACACCACTACTTTTCAATATAGTTCTAGAAGTCCTAGCTAGAGTAATTAGGCAAGAAAAGAACATACAAGGAATTGAAATAAGGAAAGAAGTAAAATTATCAATGTTTGCAGACAACTTGATAATTTATATAGAATACCCTAAAAACTCTATAGGAAAACTAATGAAAATAATAAATCAATTAAGAAGGTGGCAGGCTGAAAAACTCAATACACAAAATTAAGTAGCCTTCCTATATGCAAAAAAATCAGTCTGAAGAAGAAATAAAGAAAACTACCTCAATCACAATTGCACCAACAAAAATTAATTACCTGGGAAAAAACTTGATAAAGGATGTGAAAGACTTACACAAAGAAAATTATAAAATACTGTTAAAAGAAATAGAAGAAAGCACAAAGAAATGGAAAGATATCCCCTGCTCATGGATTGGAAGAATTAACATAGTCAAAATGGTCATTCTACCAAAAGCAATCTACAGATTCAATGCAATTCCAATAAAACCTGACTGTCATTCTTCAAATAAATTGAAAAAATATTACTAAAATTAATTTGGAAGAATAAAAATCCTTGAATAGACAAAGCTCTCCCATCTAAAAGGAGAGGGAATGGAGACATTACATTCCCAGACTTAAAATTGTACTACAAAGCCACAATAAGATGGCATGGTACTGGAACAAAAACAGACACACAGACTAATGGGACAGAAAAAAAAGCCACATATTTATGGGTATTTAATCTTTGACAAAGAGCAAAGAATATACACGGAAACAAGGATAGTTTCTTAAGTAAATGGTGCTGGGAAAACTGGACCTCTATATGCAAAAAAATGAATCTAGACTAATCCCTCTCACCATGTACAAAAACCAACTCAAAATGGATATAAGACTTGGATGTGAGACCTGAAACCATAAAATATATAGAAGAAAAGATGGGCAAATACTCAATATTAACACTTCAGTAATCTTTTTCAGGACATATCTACAGATGCTAAAAAAAAATGAAGGAAAACAAACAGCTGGGACTACATCAAACTAAAAAGCTTCTGTATCGCAAAAGAGACAATAACCAAAACAAAAAAAAAAAATCCAACTGAATGGGAAAAAACTTTTGCTCTCCATGCAAGTGATAAGGGTCTGATAACAAAGATCCACAAAGAACTCATACAACTTAACAATAATGAAGCAAAAAGCCCAGTCAAAAAAATTGGGGTGAAGAGCTAAAGAGACACTTCTCAAAAGATGAAATACAAATGGCCAATAGGCATGTGAAAAAATACTCAATATCACTAATAATCAGGGAAATACAAATGAAATCACAATGAGATACCATCACATGCCAGTAAGAATGGCCCATGTCAAAAAAAAAAAAGGGAAATTAATACTTTTTCATTGCTGACAGAAATGCAAATTTGTCCAGCAACTACAAAAAACTGTATGGAAAACACTTAAGCTACTGAAAATGGAACTACCATTAAATCCAGCAATCCCACTTATGGGAATCTACCCAGAGGATACAAAAACACTAATTCCAAAGGAAACCTGTATTCAGAGATTTATTGCAGTACCATTTACAATATCCAGGATATGGAAACAACTCAAATACTTGAGAACAGATGAATGGATCATAAAGTTGTGGTATATGCATGGAATGGAATATTATCTATCATAAAAGACAAACTTCTGTCATCACAGCAACATGGATGGAGGTAGAAGGAATCATGTTAGCAGAAGTAGGCCAGAAAGAAAAAGAGAAGTACTGGATGGTCTCATATGTGAGTTTTAGGGAAAACAAATGACAAGAAAAATTTAGAAGTAACCATCAGCAGAACTGAAGCATAGAACAAGAGAGGGGTTAGGGATTGGCACAAGAGATTAAGATCATGGTTCATGGATGACAGGGTAGTGGGGAGAAACTCAGGGTAGACAATGAAGTAAAATATGCACACACACAAATATGTGCAATCAAATTTTTAAAAAATAAAATTATTTAAAAAAGAAAATGTGGTATAGTGTAATGGAATATTACTAAGTCATAAAAAGAATGCAATTTTGCCATTCACAACAACATGGACAGATTTTGAGGTCATTGTGCTAAATGAAATAAGATATTTTTTACGTGGTATCTAGAACATAAAGTTACAGATATAGAACACCTGATGTTTGTCATACTCAAAGGTGGGAGAAATGGCTGAGGGAAGTTAAAACAAACAAAAAACAAACAAAAAATACTCAGACCTTTGAATTTAATACACCTTTCTACTTTTCTGTACTGCTCGGAAAGTAACAGAGGACACATGGGACAGTGACAATTGTGGTAGATTATTGACTATCAGTTCAGCAATAAACAGTCACCAGAAGTTTATGGGGAATATATGAAATAGACACTTATAGTTCCTCCCTTCAAATGGAAAGCTTAAAAAAAGAAAACAGTAAGAATTTTATAGAAATTGGTTCCATACCTTAACTGAGGAAGTTTTTTTTATTATTTTTTGGGTTTTATTATTATTAAATAATTTATTTATATGTTTCACATTTTTGTAATCCCAGGGGTTTGCCCACCACCTTCCCTCCCTGACCGTTCCTACCCTCTCTCGCCCCACCACCCTCAAGTTGTGTACTTCAGTTTGGTTGTTAACCTGTTTTGACTTTTCCTCATGAGTTTTTATTTTTCCTCTGTCCCATATATTAGTGAAACTGTTTGGCTTCTGTCTTTTTCCTTCTGACTTGTTTCTGCTAATATGATTTCTTCTAAGTACATCCAAGTTATCATAAAATCTTCAAATTTATCATTCTAATTGATGAGTAATATTCCATTGTGTATATATACCACATCTTTTTCATCCAGTCTTTCGTTGTGGGACATTTGGGTTGTTTCCATGTCCTTGCAATTATAAATAGTGCTGCAGTAAACACCCGGGCACAGGTGATCCTTTGTACAAGCATTGAAGTCTCCTTTGGGTAGGTTCCCAGAAGAGCAATTGCTGGGTTGAATGGTAGTTCCATTTCCATTGGTTTGAGGATCCTCCACACAGCTTCCCATTCATGGCTAAACCAGTTTACATTCCCACCAGCAGTGTAAGAATGTTCCTTTCTCTCCACAACTATGCCAGCAGTTGTTGTTGCCTGTTTTTTGGATGTGGGCCATTATTGCCCAGTGTAAGGTGGTATCTCATTGTGGTTTTGATTTGCATTTCCCTGATTGCTTGCGACATTGAGCATTTTTCATGTGCCTCTTGGCCATTTGTATTTTGAGGAAGTTCTTTAAACTAGCTCATTATACTAGGTCATTTAGGTCATCAGAAACAAAAGCTCCTCACCAAGTCCAAAAGAAAAACTGAATATTCTTGCTTCAAAGGCTGAAGACCTTCACCTTGCTAAAAAAAAAAAATTCTTTCATCAACTTTATTATATGATTTTGTATTCAGAAAAAAAAGGGAATATTTACCTTTGAGAAGATCTTTAATAGCTCAACCTGTTAAAGAACCAATATATCATTGTTGGAAAGTTTGAAAAGAAATTGAATTTTGATCCATGAGACATGATCCATGAGACAAGTCCACCTGTCCTACTGCCACATGGAGGAAGCAAGAAACAATGCCCTCTAAGGCCCAAGGTATTCCAAAAGGCATGAGACTATATCATGGAAGAGGCAGTGATTATCCTAAAAAAATTAGAGCTGTCAGAATAGTGACTTGAAAGGGGGGGAGGGAAAGCATGTGAAGTATGAGTACAAACCTCAAAATATGATAGCCTGGTAGAAAGGTTGGGGCTGCCAAAGGGGGCCAGCTCCCTGAAAAGACCCTAAGAACTTAGAATATTTCCTTTGAGATGAAAACTGTGACAGACTGATATTTTATGATGTAGATATTAAAAAATTATATATAAAATTATATATTATAAAATTCTTCTGAAGTTATATTATTATAAAATTCTTCTGAAGTTATCCTAACCTTTCAGTAAATAATTTTGCTTGTGTCTGTGAATTCTAATGTTTAAAACTCTTGTAGCTAAAATAATGAAAATCTACCTCATTTCTTCTCATACTTGAGTACAGAAGGAAACTGTACCCCTCAAATGGTACAGAATTACTGATGGCTTTGGATAGTACATCTGTGTTCTGCTATGAACATCCTTTACATATTCTCAAGCCTAGCGATTGCAGTTTCTACAAGAAGACCTCAATGAACTCCATGCAACATACGCAGAGCTCAAAATTGGCTTTGAAAGTGCAAAATGTGCTGTTATTGCTGTGGTTTTTTTTTTTTTTTTTACTTGCCTCTGTGGTCCTTTATCTTAGTATTGGACTTGCAATATGATGAAAACCAGAAATGGTAAGTGTCCCTTCTAATTAAAGATACTTTGTACTTTGTAGACTCATTTGCCTTCTGCCAGGAAGAAAATGGCAAACCATTAATGGTTTGAGATATTTTGCTTAATTGCCTCAAGTTTACTATCTGTATTTGTGTCTGTGTATATTACAAAACTAGAATGAGAATTACTCAATGAAAGAAATAAGGACAAGGGAACAAAGATCTAGTATTTAAATGTCTCTTGCTAGATGACTTATTTATATTAACTAATTTAACAGTTCAGCCACAAATAAAAACATTGGTTTGAAAGACAAAACAAAAATCCTGAAGTTCAATAATATTACATAAATTGCTCAAACTCCTGCAATTACTAAGAGCAGACCTCAGATTTAAACTGAGGTCTGGCACTACATGTAGCTTCTTCCACAATGACATGAATCCATTTTATAAACCATAAATGTAAATATTCCATGAAGGTATCTTTGAAAAGTTTGACAGTATCTCACAAATATAGCTTTGAATCTTTTTCAGTAAACAAAGAAGAGAGATTTGGAGCTAGACAGAGGGATAAGATGACTTCTGACATATAGACAGTTCCCCCAGACTCCCTACAAGAGAGAGTGCTTCAACTCCTTAAAAAAAAAAAAAACACTTTTAACAAAAACATTCCAGATTGGGTCAGCTTTTCCTTGGAGTAACTAGAGCTTGTCAGGTGATTTGAAATTTCTAATGCTAGACAGATAAAGTCAGCAAAATCTAGGGCCAGAGACAGGTATAAGAGTGTCTGGAATGGTATTGTTTGCAGATCTTTTTACCAGGCACTGAAGGTGTCACACAACCCTACAGTTAACAATATTTAATTACTACCTACCAGGGTTCTGGGGATCATTAACATACAAATAATTGTTCAGATGTTCACGTCAACAGCAAAGTGGTGAAAAGCAGAAATGATGAGAAAGAAGACAATGAGCAAGGTTTCAAATACAAGCCTTAGGAGGAGGTGGGTGAAGGGCAGGCAGCCAGCAGCAGATTGGGGGAGGGAGAAGCAGGGACTCACATTCTCTTCTCTTCTTCCTGTGTGTATCTTAAGATGTTGGCAACACTCTGGCCATGATCCCTAGCAACTCTGTTTACTGTGGGCTTTCCACAGGCTGAGCCCAGAAATTAGGGAAGTTATTAAGGGAAAGCAATGGTTATCAGCCAAGGATTCACACCAGTCTGGAGAGCAATTCAGGAAGTTTTTTTGTTTTTTTTTTTAATCCAGTGGTTCCACAGAAAAATTATAGTCCCTAGTGTATAATGTTCTTTGTAATATTGAGGAGGGGTATATGTGCATACCACAAAATGCTTCACCTAATTTAAAGACTCTGGTTTATAATGATATTTATTGAGTGGTTATTATGTGCCAAGAATTCACTAGGTACTTTTCATACAACATAAAACATACACAATCTTTACACCCACACACAAAAAATATTACTATTCTCATTTTGCAGATAAGGCTATGAAGTCTCAGAGATTAAGTAATACTAACAACTACATTTGTGACTGGATTTTAAACTCGGGTTAGTTTTATGCCAACACCAATGCATATTTTATTAAACAAACAGCTTTTTGCTAGTTGGAGAGAGAGGAGACAGAAGGGAGGCTAGGATTATCTCACAGTTCTGTATTAACATTCTTAAATTTAAAAATGCATTTGGTAGATGTGCAGTTTTGAGCTCCAGAACTCAGATTGGAAATTTTTTCCAAGAATAGCAAGAAATCTTAATAATCCTAAGTGTGAAGTTAGGATTATTAGCCCACATTTGGGGGTTGAACCTCTTGGCATATATTAACTGTATCCAAAAAGAGTTAGGAACTAAGAATTTATACACAGAAAAAAAAATACACCATTTCTCTTGAAAGTCTCTCCCAGTTCTGGTCAAAACCCACATCTCAAGGAGGGTGGCAAGCTTTCTCTCCAGGGACCTCTGAGGTTCCTGCATCCAGCAGCCTTGTGCTCTTCTGATTGAGCAGCCTGCCTACCTTGCTCGTTCCCTTTCAGGAACCAGCAAAACTCATGGCTATGAACCCAGAGGATGCAGTCACTCCACTTCTCTATCTAGATGAAACTGCATTACAAGGGACCTCTGAGGTTCCTGCATCCAGTAGCTTTGTGCTCCTCTGAGAAGCCTGCCTACCCTGCTTGTTCCCTTTCAGGAACAAGCAGAACTCATGGCTATGAACCCAGGGGATGCAGCCACTCCATTTCTCTAGATGAAACTGCACCCCAAGGGGATGCAAGAATCAATTTATCCTGACCAAGACTTGCCTTTTTCTCTGCTGCTCCTATCAAATAAGGAGGTAGAAGTCCTGTCAGGTGAATGCAGCCTCTTCCATTTATCGCAGTCACAGACTTCTCTCCAAACATATCTCACACAGCTTTTAACTCCTCTGTTAACTGTCTTCATATACCATTTCTTTCCACTGAGTGCCTAAACTCACTTTCTCTCCTGATACAGGCAAACCCATTCATTTTCTCTTTGAACAGTGAACAAGCAGTTTTTTTTTTTTTATTGCAAACCCTGAATTGGAGAGTTGTCTTAGACCTGTGACTCAAATCTAGTCCTGGAATCCACTCAAGAAGAGGATCAGATAAAACTTCAGAAGACTGCTATCAAGTTGGATGAAAATTTAAAAATTTGTGGTGGGAAAAAATAAAATTTAATTTAGGATTGAATTTTCTCTGATAACCAGGGGTTGGAGATGATTTTCAAAAATGAAAATGAATGTGTATCAAACCTAGAGACGTGGCAGCTTTAAGTCTACTCATTAACTTATATATGACTTTTTACTAGGAACTTTACTGCTTTGACCTATTGCTTTATAGCCTTAAAATTTTTGGAATACCTGGAAAAAATGTACAAGTGTTATATTATAGGTGAGCATTACACAGGATGTCGATTCCAAAAGTTAAAATAACAACAGCAGTTAACATTTATTTAGCATTTACTGCATTCCAGACACTGTTCTATGTGCTTCAAAGAGTCATTGATTTATTTCTCCCAACAGCCTATGGGATTGGTACCATAATTATCTCCAAGTTACAGAGAACTGAGGCACAGAGAGGTCAAATCTACTGCCCAGTGTCTTGCACAGCTGGAATTGAATTAGTCAGTCAGGCCTTTGGGTTCTTATTTTTAACACTACATAATTCAAGTCTTTATTTTTCAGATCCTCGAACATTAAATTATGATTAACTATGCCTGTGCTAGCAGTCATAAAATCTGAGGAGACCCAAGTAAGTACTAGTAACCAGAAGTACAGAATAAATAAGGCTTATTTGTTCATTCATCCATTCTGTAAGGTCTCTAACAGTCACCCACTCTCTACTAAGGGTGGGCAGTTTTGTGCCAGTTGTGTGAGAGACAAAGCTAGTAGAACACAGTTTGATTTCAAGAAACTGAGCCAAGTGTGGAGCTGAGTAAGACTCTCATTTACAAGCAATAATTGTATTCTGTTGCCCTCTTCTACATGTTCCTGACTTACCTTTTTGAACACTCATGCAACTTAATATTGTGAGTAGTGCTACACAATTTAATGGGGAAAAAAACCCATGACTATTATATTATCCATTTTCATGCAAATTCTCATCTCATCCAAACATTACCTGCACGCCAGGCTTATCTTGAGTATGCCCTTCATAACAACTTGCAAGGGAGACTTGATTAGCCACCACTTGTCAGAAGAGAACTCAGTGATGCTAAAACTTTTCCCAGTGATGGTAAATCACAGACCCAGGAGTTATCTAACTGTGAATTCCAAACTCCACCAGGCTGTCATACCTCTGCTTTATACCAATTTATGTACCTGGTCTTTTTTTTCTGAAGATGGCTTTGGCTTTGAATTCATTCTCTTTTTCCTTCCTTGATAAACTGGGCTTAACACATTCCTATGATATCAGACCATATAGACAGGTGTACAGATATATGACACGGGGTTCAATTGATCAATTGGGAAGTTTGCCTTGCAGGACTAAAGCAGCCAAATTCCTTCTCATCTGAGACGCAGGTGACCCACCAAGTGGTTTCCAGAGCCAAACGTATCTCTTGAGTAGGAGATAGGCTCAGCAAAATCCAAGTGTGTTAGATGCGCATTTCTGTGCACGAGATGGGGAGGGAGCAATCTCACATGGGATTTGGTCTCACAGCGTCTCAACACTGGCACCCCGGACCACTACTCTACACAGATGGTTTCCTGGAACTTCTTTCCTCCCTCTTCAGAGAATACACAGGTTAATTGCCAGTTCCCCAGAAGATATGAGGTCAACACACCACACATGTCCCCTCGCCCACCTCTTCGCCATCCCACCCAGCACACTGATACAGCCTGGCTTCCCTTTTTGGCTGCTCACTACAAATGTCCAGGTCATTTCCTATTTTAGCAACTTGTATCCAAGTGTGAAATGCATTCAGAAGATGTGCTCCTTCAAATTTCCCACTTCACTGTAAAAGGACTGGCCAGTATACCTTTAGACTGGAAGTTTATTTTTCAGACAGATTTTTAAGAATTTAGCGTAGTAATAAGACTAATAAAATTGACAGCATCACAATCTAGCTTTGGACAGCCAAAATGAACAATTTATTCTGTGAAGGGGAAAAAAAGCAGAGGCCACTGACAGCTCAGTGTGACAGCTTCAGATTGCTGCATCCTGATTTTCACCACGACCCGAGTCTCCCTCTGCCAGATTTTGAATTTCAGAGTTATGTTAGTGTAACATTTGTCTTCATGGGTTTGTGGTTTTACACACACACCAATTTCTCTGAGGGAGACTATATTTAATAATTAGCCCTAACACTTGTTATTTTATTAGATATTTTAAACACATTATCTTAATAAACCCTCAGAATGATGTCATTTGCCCCATATTGAAAAACGAAGAACCTAGACCTCAGCAAGCTCAAATAACCTGACAAAAGAATAAATACATGTTCCCAAAATAAGAGGTAGGGTTGGGGATACAAGGTGGAAAGAGTAATGGGAAAGTGCAAGGGAATTGACCTTTGTTGAGCACTCACTAGACAACTTGCCACTGTCTTCAAAATGCTGTATGTTTCAGATATTTTCCACTTCATAGTAAGGTATCACTGTATCCAGGTGGCAGAGGCCCCAAAGGTTACGTAAGGTGCTCTCAGAAAGAGCAATGAGGGCTTGAAACAGTTCTGTCTGATTCTGCAGCCAGTGTCTTATGATAAAGAATGCTGTGGCTAGTTTCCAAGCTGACTTGAGGCATAGGTAGTTTCTTAGATCGAGGACTCTCACTGCTCCTGTATTTCTTCTGAACTGCCCTCTGGGATTCTGTTATGTTTCAGTCACAGAAGACAGGCTTTGCCTTGTTACTTCTATGACAAATGACTAGATTATGAATTTCTTGAGGGCATATATCTCTTCAACAAGTCCTAGTGTATTATTTGAAACTAAAAAGAGCTCAAACAGGTGTTGGGTGGATGAATGAATCAATATGTGTGAAAGTATTAACATTTTTAATCCCAGTACCTGCATGCTATTTTTCATTTCATGGGACTCTTGATGACCTGTATCAAGTTCATGTCACACATTTGTTAAAGACAATTCATCAGTGCATCCCAGACCTCTTGAATCAATCGCTGGATTGAATTTCAGGCTCCTAAATTTTAAGAAACTTTAAAGCATATAAAGTTTGTGCCCTATGCTATGGAGCAAAGTAACTTAACACATTTCCTTTGGGAAATGGGAACCGAGAGTAAATGTGGGGCCTCTACACATTGGAAGGGTACTACTATATGGGAAAAGGGAAAGAGCAGGAAAAGGAATGTCTAAATTTCCACAACAATATCTCACCTATGTCCAAGCTCAGCAGCAGAGTGGAAATTGGTGAATGGCCTTGATTTTTTCAATATCTCATATATATAATATATACAAAAATACATGTAAATAATTGATGTTAATTTGATGATGATTTTTATGAAAAGAATATACTGCTTAAAATATCAAATTGTGAAATAAATAAAAAAATGTTAAGTGCCAAGTTGTCCTAGTAGGTTTTTCTTTTTTGTCTTCTACTCCCTATTCTCTGTAACCTCCTTTTCCAAGATAATTACTTTAACTTTTAAAAATTCTATCTTTTAAAATTTATCTCCCACTTCATAGATCATATGTATTCACTCACATATCTTGTTTCTTCACATTTGGACTTTATTAATCTGATTTTAATAAATGATTTTAGATCTTTTATATACTCCCTTTTCTTCTTCCATATAACTCTATTATAGCTTTCTCATTATTAGATAATTGAATATTGTCCAGTGCTGAAATAAATTAAAGGTAAGATTGCATATCTTTTCTTGTCTAACTCTGATTTCCATGAGGTTAAAATTTTCCTGTTATCAAAATTCTATTTGTTCACTCAAATCTCTAGTTAAGTCTCTCTTATCTACTAAAAACTTTGAAATGTCCCCTAATCAATTTTTCACATGATCAAGTCCATTATATTATTCCTCATTTCATGTACATAAATCTACTTAGATCTCCATCAACCTTGCTTCACCCTACATAGGTTGCTTTTTAGTTTCACTTCTGTTAAATTGGAACTTCCCTTTGCAAATTTCCTTCTGACCTGGATGAAATCATATTTCTGGTCTCTTTCTTAATTTACTCTAGTTTTAGTGGAAAATATCCTCTAATAACTTACTGCAAAAAAGTATACTGGAATAAAAATGAGACCTTGCACATGTGAAAATATCTTTTGTTATCACATTTGATTTATAGATTTTATGAGCAGGAAGTTATGAAGATCACTCAAAAAATAATTTTAAGGCACCAGTGTTTACTATCTTTTGGGAAGTCAACTACCATTACAATGTTAGTTAGAAAATTATGCCTGTGCTATTTTATGTATAAATCTATTTTTATTCTCTATTCTTTGGAAATTTTCTTTTTCTTATTTACTTTCTGTTTGCACATATATATCTATATATACATATATATTATACCATTGTTTAGAAGCTTCTGTTTCTTTCAGTTATATTAAGATGGATATTCAGTGAGTCCTTTCAATTTGAAGATATTTGTTCTGTGGCTTTTGTTTTTGGGTTTTTTTTTTTAATTTTTTTTTTTTTTTGAGACTAGGTCTCACCATTTTTGCCCATGGAACCGCAGGATCACACTGTCTGAGGTACCAAGGACTCAGGCAATCCCCAGCCTCAGCTTCCCAAGCATCTGGGATTATAGGAGCATGCCACCACACCCAGCTATATATTTTTGGAACTAGATCTTCCTACATTGGGAAGTGGGACTTGAATTGCCATCCCTGGTCCCTACCATGGCTTCCTAGGCTGCTGCTTACAGTTATGTGCAACCATGCCCCGCCTGTGGCTTCATTTCTTTCACCATTTTTCTTTTTCATAAGTTTCACTAGTTTCATCTTCTAACCTCCTTAGTCCATTTCTCTTTTATTATTTCTGAATAACATTACCTATTTTAGTGTTTTCAAAATTTTAAGCTATTATATTTTAATTCCCAAGAGTTACAGCTCTTTCTCAGATTTCCTTTTTTAAAAAATACTAATTTATTGTAAGGTAGATTTCTTTTTAGCTATATTTGAATATATTTCTTTGGATATAGTTTTTTCCTTTTTTCTTCATTTGTTGAAAAAATTTAAAGGAGTCAGAAATAGCTTTACTTCAAAATTTTGAAACCAGTCTCTAATATCACTGGTGCAAAAGGAGCTAAAAAAAAAAAAAAAAAAACCTGAAATTACACATAACCTATTTCTCATATCTATGATCTCATGGAGCTTTACAAAATGCCCTATGAGGAAAAGAACCATTTTGTTATCACCGTGATAAGTTCAAGTAATTCTAATTGAGTGGAGCTGGTGGTAGACACCAGGTGTCCTGAATTTCAGTTTGAAAACTTATCCTTAATTAGAAAAATAGTTCCCAAATTTATTCATTATTACAATCACCTGAAGAGCTTAACAAACTCATGGACCACACATGAGGTCCATCATTTAAGTAACCCTTTAGTGTGAGACTCAGAACAGTATATATTATTTTTTTTTTCCTAGAATTTTTTTCACATAACTACAAGGCCAAGCTGGCAAACTACTGTATGGATATAATGCTGTGCCCTTAACCTTTCACAGGTGATGGTTACTAACCCTTTTTATTTGTTTCTTACAGCAATATTCCCTCAAGACTAGCTCGTTTGCAACTTGGAACAGAAGGGAAGGATTGCAGCTATGTCAAAGGTCTATTGCATCATTTTGTTATTGAATACACCCATAAAACTGCACCCGTCTCCTTTGCCTTATATTCTAGTTGTCATAGGTCAAGAATAAAGGCCTTTTATCTGAATGACTAAATTTTATTATTCCATTCCTCCCCCAATGCCATTATTTTCCAAATTTTCCCCATAAATTTTCTCTCAACACATAAGAAAACACTCTCCACTCCAATGTAATGGTCTTCCTGCCTTCAGTCCACCTTGATGCATGCTATCATATCTCTTTTTCTTGCAACTTATTCCAACAATAAATTGTATTACTGTCTCTGTGACATATCTTTTTTAAAAATTCAGAATATGCAGTACCAATCAGTGTAATGAACCCCAATGTGACATAGTTTAATCTAGATTACCCCATTTTCTGCTTTCTATCACAACCCCCACCCCCACCGCACACACAAAGATCCCCAGCTATTTTATTTAGTTTTAGTATATCACTCACAAGGAATGTCTCTGCCTCTTTTACTCTTGTTGAAGTCACTGGATCACAACCTTAAAACACACACCAAATTTGTATTTGTTAAGGAGGATTAACAATAATATAACTGCTGAATTCTCACTTTATTCCTTCAGCCTTGCAAGTAGAGGGAAAATTAAAACATAGGCACTCATCTGATCTTGAACTTCCTACTGTAAATAAAATGTGAACACAGATTTACTGAGAATTGGAACCTTAGGTGCTTGGAACACTATTCTAGCCAAGTCTTTGCTGGGCCAAAGTGTCTCTATGACTCAGTTCAGGCCTTCCCCTCTTGTCACTACAAGTAGAGTTGAGGGTCAGTCCCTCATCAACTCACCAGGCAGTTTCAAGGACATGGAATCGAAGTTTTCATCATATGATACACAAGTGAATTCTATTTTTCTTTGCCACACATAAAAGGGGACAAAAGGGGAAAACAAACTGGGCTTAGAAATAAAAAGGGAAAATGTCACACTATAAGAAGCTTGATTTGTATAGTCATAATTAACTCGCACTTTCAATTACTGATTCAGAGTCTTAAAAAAATTCCAGATAGTATGTGTAAAACCATGGTTTCTCAAAAAAAAAAAATCCTCAATAAATGTCTAGTATGCATTTACATGTATAATTGTTTATTCTTAGGAATTGCAGGTTATTCTACACACACATACACATGGTGGTCCAAAAGATATGGAGCTAACTGAAAACAAAACAGGCCAAATTCCAAAGCTAAGAAACTTCAGAAATATTTCTAAATATTTTTTTTCCTGAGAATAGAGACCTTATGAAGACATGTTCGCTTAACCTAGAAGTCGTGTACAGAAATTCCCTAGGAACCCAGAGGAACAACAGAGATTGAAAAAAGAGTACCTTAAAGATGGAGTTCCCAAGAATGGATGACTAAATAATTGGGAAGATACTGGCTTACTAGAGATGAGTTAGTCTTTCAGCCATGACTTTAAAGATAGGGGCAAAGAATTAGTAGGAAGTAAGCATCAGAATCAATCTGTCCTTCAGGTTTCACCATCTCCAGAATGCGTGTAATTCCTAGTCTAACATGAGGCATGTGTGAATTCCTGACTATGTGTAGAATTCACAGCAATCAAGTACCAGAAGTCACATGGGAATAGGAGTGAGCACTAATATGCCCCAACCAATATTAAGCATTCACATGGCCAGACTGCCAAAATAATAACGGATCTCTTCATTTGCATAATATTTTATGGCATGATCTCAGTTGGTCCATGCAGTCTGAGCAGGGGTTATAAATTCCATGTTACAAAAAAAAAGGTTGAGCCCCAAGAAAGCTAAAAGAATTACTTAAAACAGAGGTGACAATTGAAATTACACCTTCACTTTCTGATCTCAATACCAATTTTTTCCAACCAACAGAAATTAATTTGATATGAATTTTGAAATAATTTCAAATAATAATTCAAGTAAGTTGAACTTTTTTCATACCCTTCCTCACATCTGAATCCATGTCCTTCCACATAATACTACACATGATAATTACTCAACAATGTGTTTAAAGACAGAGGACGCCAATTGCTCCCTTGAATACTAACACTACTCACACCTGCATTAGTTATCTGCAAAAATGGCCAGTGCTGTGGGTTGGCTGAGATTTCCCCTCTTTCTGTATGTCAGTGTTATATTCAATGAGAAGTGACATCCCACAGAATACAGACCACTTCAAAGTTCCTTCATCATGGGTTCCAAGTCCCAGATTCTGATTACATTGTGCAAAAAAGCAAGCATAGGGGCTGGCCTTCTTTAATATGAAATCACCACCAAACCATATCCAAGAGAAAATGACCTCGTGGTGCCCAGCCGGCTTTAGACAAAGGAGGTTGGATCAACACATTGACCTTTACTGGCACCCCAGAATGGAGAAATATTTCCCTCCCAGCAATTTTGTGTGCAGTACTGAGAAAGCCTGAATCTTGGATGCTGTTTCAGAAGGAATCATGAGCCATTTATTCTTGCTCTGAAATTGGCAGCCTTTATGTTTCAGAGAATTTTTAATAGGACTAACAGAGGAACCAACATTAGGGATTATTTTCTCAGTGTGGGGTTAGGTGTGTAATGCATATGTTTGCCCCGAGGACCCTAAACCACATACTATAAAACTGTGTTAAAATGCCTTTCTCCTCGACTATTAACATTTTCCTGTGCATATTGTTCACTTGTAACGGTCCCAGCCAAAAGTTTATAAAGCTATGTTCCCCCACAGACCATTATTTTTGTGCTAATTAATTAGTGAAACCAATATCTCAGATATGAAAGTCCAAGCTCCAGTTACTCAGTTTGGCTAGAAGTCTGTTTTTCTAATTATTGACTACTTTCTGCTACTTTAAGTCCACCACCTAGGTTCTTGGACAGAGCTAGCTTCTGGGAACTGGGGAGGTCTCCAATGGCAACGCAGCTCCACAGTGAATGGGGGAGTGGGAGGAAGGATTGCAGCTGTCTGAGTCACTGAGGATTTGGGAGGAAGTAAGAGGAAGAAAAAGAGGAGATTTGCAGGACAGACTTGAAAAGGAAAAAGACTAAGGCCTTTTGACAAAATTTCACCGAGGTATAATCCTCTACTAGTACACTTCAACTCTTAAAGGCAACGCAGGCTTCATAAGGTGTATTTCAAGGAAATGATTTAGACTCATCTGGGAAAAAATCCTGTATATTTTATTATTGTGTATTTGTGCCTCTCATTGTTTGACTCAGTTTGATTTCTAAATTCATGGAATTGACTAAAATTTTACTTCTTACTCCTGGGAATTGAGGCAGACTGTTTTCTTATTACTTCTGGTTTTTACATTTTACATTGTATATCATTGTTTATATCTGGGGGTACATACACTATATGGGTGCATGCATATGAAATGTATCTATATATCTCTGTGTGTGTATATATATATATATCTGTCACATAGTTCTGTTTACATATGTATCATTTATATAACTGCATTATACATCTCCATGTGTATATATGTATACACATACACATACCATCTGTAACTCTATATGTACATGCTGTATACATGCATATATACATTCATACATACATAAAGGAGATATTTTGAAATCTGTGATTCAGTAATCAGTCTACAGGATCAGTAGATGTGACCTAACACAAGGGCAGTGATTTGTGGAAAAATTTCACTCTACCAAACTGAAACAATTCAATAAAAAAAACTTAGATTATCACCTAAAAGTCAAATAAATAAAAAAATGGTATTTTTTTAAATAGGGGGCCACAATATAAAAAATAAATTATGGAAGAAATGTGTGCATTTACATAATTCCACAATTATTATAGTCATAATTACACATGCATATATAGTTATATGTGATATACATATATGTAAATCTTCTGCATTACTTTTCTGATCATTATAGTAATATGTAAGGATGAAAGGGAACAGGAAAAGCAACATTCCTGGAACCTAACTGTAATACTACATAGACTTTGCAGTGTCTCATTGCAATTTTGTGAAACAACCAAAGAAATAAAATCATTACCATTCAGTGACAGATAAAAATACAAAACATGAAACATTATAAAATGTAAGTACAGTCAACTTACTATTATGTGGTGGAGTTAAAACTTGAATTCAGTTCTGTCCAGAAGAATGCCCAGATTCTCTCTTAAAACATATTTGTGCAAAATCAATTGCACAGCATACCTATGCATGTGGTTTGTTCACAAAAACCCACTCTGGATTTTTATTATGGACCCTGGATTTCTAACACCTCAAGACCAGTCTCTGAGTATGTACACAAGTACCATGGCCATAAAGTATGTCACAGTAGTCAAATGGGGGTGATGATCTCCTAGTAGCAGACAGCTATAAGTCAGGGCTTTAAAATTAAACAGAACTTTTTTCTGAGACTGTGAGGAAAATAAAGCAAAGGGAGGACAGAAGTGACAGGACAAGTCAGAGTCCAAAGTCATGGAATTGTTTTGCTAAGGACATGGTTTCTGTTTGCTTCTGCAGAAGTTCATCTCTCTGGTCAGTGATTGGTGCCCATTAACTCACACTTGTCAGACCCATGAGCCTCATTGATTTCCTAATCCCCAAAACTACTCTCCAACAACTGAATCCAAATAATCTGGGAACTGAATCCTTTGGTGGCAGTAACTATCGATATGTTAAACATTAACTTCTCTTCCTCACTCCCAGAAGATTTCTTAACCATCCAATAGAACGTCGAAGTCTTTAGACAAGAATAACTCAACTGGAAACCAGTTGCTATCATAAAAGAAAATCTTATTCATTTTAAGTGTCTCCCAAACTTTAATTATCCTTGAATCAGTGGTATGATTTTGTCATACTCTACTAGCAACTTAGTATTTTTAGTTATTTTTTTATTGACCCTTTTGTTTGCTGATAAATATCTGATTGCATATGCTTGTCTTTTAAAGGTTTGTATTTTTAATGAATTGTCTCAGTTTAGTGGGTCAAACATAGTATAGTCTGTCACTAGTCACTGCACCCTGGTGCTATTGTCCCATCTCTAATCATATGGGCACTTTACTGGATCATACCTGTGCAGAATTCAGAATCTCTCAGAAGCACTTTTAGTAATATTACATTCTCAGTTGTAAGCTGTTCTCCAGTTTAAAGTTTACTTTTCCATGCAAATGAAACATGTTGATTTACCCATGCAGATCAAGTTAGCTGTTATTAGGACAAGAAGGAGCAGGGCAAGTCTGACTCTTAGACACTTCTCAGTTATTCCTGACTTTGTTCACTCAGGGGTGAGGCTGGCAGGCAAGTGATCTGCACCAGGACACTATGTCCTCAACTCTCCATTTTTAAGGTCTGGAACTGCAAGTGTCCACTTAGCATTGGTTCTCTCTGTTCTCTGGCTATTGATAGTCTACATGAACAGGGACCAAGAAAGTTGGAACTCTCTTCCAAATATACCTTGTCCCTGCCTCCATCAAAATAACACACAATCCAACTTTTTTTTACATTTCAGCAGTTTCCTGTATATTCACTACATTGTACAACTACTGCCACATTATGCATTTCTTTTAAAAGAAAACCTTATCATAACCACACATTAAAAATGTGTATGGTTCTATTACTTATTATAATTAGAATGTAATAGTAGGAAAAATATCACAATGAAAACAAAACTGTTACTCATTTCTTGCTGAAAAGTGCTGCCCATGGAAGTTGCTGGGTGAGAAGTCTGTTCTCTTTACTATAGAGAGAAGTCATGGAGGGTCATAATAATGTTGAAGACATACCAATCGCAAAGTGAGGCTTTTCCCTTTACTCGTGTATCATCAAAAGGATTGATAGTGACTTTTCCCCAAATGTGATTAAGTATAGTATTACTCAAAGTCAATTCCACTTAAAAATTAATTTGGAAGATGTCTTAGGTATTCCGTTCTCTGTGTAGGCCTGACCTTTCTACAAGGATCCCCGAACCTTCCTAATTTTCTTTAGCTCTTGCCATGTTTGATTGTTCACAGTTACCCCATTCTAATCACATGAAGAACAACTGAAGGACTCAGATGATAGATAGAACCAAGGCTCCAGACATACATGTGATCCTAGTCAAGTTATTCTAGCATCTCCAGTCACTGCAGCCTCCAGTCACTAGGAGTAGTGATAAGATGACCAGATAGGTTATCCCTGAAATACTAATCTACTAACTTGAAGTATAATAAAATAGTTATGGATTTTGGGACATTAGATTTTGAGTAGTTAAAAATAACAAAATGACAATTTCATAGGGTAGTCATTTGTCTATGTTTGCCCAGCTACAGTTACAGTCTACACCTGTTGTCCCAACGTTACCATGAATAGTGCTAGTTACACACTCTAAAGTATTGCCATTTCAGTGTTAATTCTGTGCTCACTTTTCTAATAGACCATGCTCTCTACTTGAACTATTTTCATGGAACATTTTTGTCCTCTAACCTGTTCTAGTCTTCATAAGGAGAGGGAGGTCAGACAGCCAATGTTGTTTATGACTGAACATGCACATTGTTCTCAAGCACTAGAATTCTTTGCGGGTGCATGCCAGGAAGGAGGTCTTTGAAGAAAACTTTTCAACTGGTACCAGTGGAAAGGCAACATGCAAAAATTCTGTGACCATTTCACTATCTGGTTATGAAAGAAACACTCATAGGGAAGAGAAAGCAGAAAACAGGGTTCTTATGTTTCTAAGACAAAGGATAAATTAAGTGCTCAAGGTAAAGAAGGTGTTGCACATATCTAATAATAGCTATTCTTCAAAGATTCTAAGCAATAAACACAACTGCATACATTATTTTACATGATCCTTCAGCAATCTTATACCAGTTTTACAAATGAGAAAACTGAGACTTAGAGGGGCAAGGCAATGGGTATTGATATCTGATACTGTAAGATAAATTATAAATAAATTTACTGATAAAGTAAAATTATAAATAAGTCAAATATAGGCAACAAAATCCAGGCAGACTGACTCCAGAGCCTGTTTTCTTAAACATCACCCTATTAAAATAAAATATAGATAAGTGATTTTGTGAGCAACTAAAGATTATTGGATGCTTGATAAAAATACTTTTATGGAGAAAATTAATCCATATTCTCTGGTTCACTTATTTTCTTTGGAGAAATCTATTCCTCTTATGATGACAACTTCTGTAGGCATAGCAAAATAAAAGTTTATTGGGTACCTTGTCTGCTGTAACATCAATTTGAGATGGTTGACACTTTACCGATAAGCTAATGTTTTGCTTGAATAATATGCTAATTATAGCTGCAGATAACTAATCTTAGAATGTCCATATTCATGAGGCAACATCCGCACCACATACAGTTCTACAGGGACTGGTTTGTAGCCTGATACTGTTCAAAAAAATAAAAAGCAACTTAAATAAGTGTTTACACTCCTATTTCCTATGATATAAGCAGTGATAAATCTTATTTGAGACTTAATATGACATAGAAGGAATAATAAGGTCAATGATTAATAATCTAATATTCAAATAAATATATTTGCATATATACAAGTTATTTTGTTCAAATATATATTCTACACCAGAGGAAGGGGTATGGCTACAATTCTTGAAAAAAAAAAATTTACAAGTAGGAAGAAATAGACTCAATGCATTTTCTCATTAGGGAAAAGATGTTCACCTTGAATTCAAGCCTGGACAATTACCCTTCCCAACAAGAGAATCCAAGTATACATGTTATTTCATTATGGCAACATTGTGGCAGGACTCTCCTCCAGCCAGAATTAAAAAAAAAAAAAAAAAGGAGAACACAGATCACTTACATTCTAGAGAGAACTTGCTGAGTGAAACTGTATCACAGTGATACAGTGATACATTGTAGAGAGAACTTGCTGGGATAACCAGGATTTCTTAACTAGGAATATTCAATATTAGAAGAAGTTTCCATAGCTATGTATAGTTCAAAGTGATAAAGTATACAAACTCATTTAATCCTCCTAACAGCACTAGGAAGATTTCTATTCCTGTTTTACAGAAAAATAAATTGCTGAAAATAAGAGCCAAAATTGGAAATTAGTCTGTGCACATCACCACAACATATATATCATAATTATATATTTATATAATAGTATCCATTATATATGTGTATAGAACAGTATCCATTTTAAATCAAACTTGAATAAAATATAAATGCCAGTGATAAGATGCAGAGCACATGAACCAAGTAAAACAGAAGATCAATAAATCCAAAAATAAAGACACAAGACCTGGATGAGAAAGAACAAAGCTACCTCTTACTTTTTATAGAGGTTATTTAAATTCCTAGTTCAGGAGTGATAGGATGTAGGGGGAAGAGGGGACAGAGAAAAGTCGGTAGTGGGAAGGTAGGGTAGAGAGCCATTTTATAAATAAATATCAGAACCTCACAGAATGAAATTTAAAATGTACTGTGTAGAATTATCTTTCAGTAAACCATATTCTGTGTCATCCATAATTCTGTTACTCTCGTTAAGTCCTTTTGTTTTCTGAATAAAATGCTGAGTTCTAATTCCATTATTTCAGAAGACAGAGATTTAGACTGGGCAGACTCATGGCTGTTGGCAGTCAAATTTGGAGAGCTTAAGTGTTCATCAGCACCCATTAGGGAATGTGGTCTTAATAGAGACTATCTCTCTGGCTGTGTTCTATATTTTAGAAAGAGTTTTGAAGATCTCCTTGTCATAATAGCTAGAGCTTAATACAAGCCAACAAACAAAAACCAGGAGTGGGGAGGTAATCATTTTATTCATTGTAGAGATATATATGATAATTAAGTTGTGAAGAACCCTATGTGCCAGGGGAGATCTATCAAAATTATAAACAATGACTAAACAGAGAATTTATAAAAAGAAGCA
Organism: Uropsilus gracilis; assembly: GCA_004024945.1. Taxonomy (NCBI): domain Eukaryota; kingdom Metazoa; phylum Chordata; class Mammalia; order Eulipotyphla; family Talpidae; genus Uropsilus; species Uropsilus gracilis. The sequence continues at coordinate 36,870 of PVHY01001970.1, forward strand.
AAGAGAACCAGGATTTCTAAACAGAACAGAAGGCTACATAGAAACAGTCTTCTAACATGGGAGCAAATATTACGCATCAACTGGTGACATTCAACTTCATAATGAATTCCTGGTTCCAGGTTTTGTAAAACACTGAAATGCACTCCAAAAATAGGTAACAGAATCTCCAAAATCAGTGACTTTTTATTCCTAAATCTTTTGAAGTAAACTATACACTGGCCTGGGGTGGTTTTAATGCAGTTCTTCTCTGAAACTGGCACTGGAGTAGCTGGCGTTTTAAGGGTCCTGTGAATGGACTGAACTTCACTTCTCTTTCCCCACAGCAGAGGCTGCCAGGCACTCTGACTGGGGCGCTCCCGGGCCATTATCAGAACTCAGAACATTGCCAGCAGCAGATCTTCTTTTTCTGTTGTCAGTGGTGTGGAGTCCTGTATGCCATAAATATAATCTAGGTTTAATTTGGGCTTTTATTTAGAAAAGAAAAAGTTGGTTCTTTAAGGGAAAGATTTCTAAGGACCTCTTTCAATACTGTGTAGCAAAAACACAGAACATGCCATATGAATCCCGCTTGGGAAATTTAAATAAGGAGCTTTAGAAACATAACGTGATTTGGCAAGAGCGTGATTTGAATGTGGTTGTGAGGTCCCACTAGCAACATATGCTTTTACTAAACTGCACTAGTCCTTTCTTTCACAGTCTGAGCTTTTAAAACGTTACTTTATATTTTCTACGATTATAATTCTGAACCAAAACCAAAGTAGTTAACTCTGAATAAAACTATCTTATTATGAAATTAGAGCTCATCCTAAGGAAAGGGGGGTGGGGAGATCTTTAAATTTGACCCATTTCTTCTCTTGTGTCCCCCTCCAAATAGACTCACAAAAACTAAAGCAGTGTGTGTGGGGGTGGGGGAAGTAGAGGAGGAAAAGTCTGCTTATGATTATGAATTGAACTTTGAACTGTTCCTATTGTTTCTGCCAAGGATTTCTGAGTGCTAATGTAAAAAGATTATATATATATATATATATATATATATATATATATATATATATATATATATATATATATATATAAAGTTAGATCTGCTAAGGTATTTTAAGAGTCTACTGTAACGCACCAATCTTTTTTCCGTGCTTCATTGTTAAAGATAATACGCCTTTCTAACAAAAATGCTTTCAAGATGTAACCATATTTTGAAATGAGTATCATAATACATCCTTTGCAAGCCTGGAATTTGGAAACAAAGAACTCAGTCTAATCTGTTTTTCTTCCTACCTGATGAGCAGGGTGACAATGCAGTTGGAGGAGGTTTAGACATGTCCCCAGTCTCATTTGCTTTTTTCCTCTTTCTTCATCACATGGACCCTGACAACCTTTCTTTTTGAAGCTACATAAATTAAACAGGGTTAAGACTATCAGCTCTCCTACTAGCTACAAAACAAGTCAAGACAAGAATGGATTCTCCAGTATTTCTCCAGACTTCAGTATTTCTGCTAAACCGGTAGAGCAGTAAACTCTTTATGCTTTCCTCTCTACTGAAATAGAGATCTCGGGCTTTCTTTCATTTTTCTCTTTTACATGACTAAAAGGGTAGTCCAAATTATGTAAAAGGTTAAAATAAGCCTATATATTGTTCTCATTGTTAACTCCCACTCTGATTCACAAATGATTGTAGTGTTGGATTATTACCACCCTTGAAAGTCTTACTTACAATCTGACCAGGTCTGACTGAAGTGACTTTGCTATTGAGACAGTTTTTATATGCAAATTAGTTGATCTAGCCCCCCCCTAAGGACTGGGTCAGCAAAAATAATTTGTGAGTTTTCAAAAAGGGGCACTAAGAGTAACTAGCAAAGCAACAAAGTGGTATGTTTCAATCTGCAAAGTAATACATCTGTAAAAGCATATTTGCAGGGAATAATCTGTGATGTGAAAATTACTAGTGAAGGATTCATCAGATACAAGATCTCCAATATGGTTTAGTAGAATCTAGATCAGAGATAAGATTTTCAGAATTGGGTTTCCATGTGGACCTCAAGAAAAACAAATTAATTTTCCTAAAAGAGGTCTTAGTTAAAAGTTCAGGATAATTTCACAGGAAAACTTAGGGGTATAGTTTATTCATAGTGGGCATTAGCCACCCACTCTAAAAAATTTTCCATTGTCAACACTCTTGAAGCCTCTAGAAAGAACAACAATGCTATGAATTTTAAATCCTGCCTATCTTCTCCAATAGTACACAACATTATATTAGGAGAAACCTGATCTCAAAACAAATCTCTATTATTTCCAACAGACATAGAAGCTTACCTAGGGGAAATTTCTAAATAAAATTATTTTGGGGTCTTGGCATTTTTCTCCTACATTCTGCCTACTTAATATTAATAATATCTATGTTCCAACAAAACCATGGTAAGCTCCATGGTAAGCTTATGAGTCCCCCTTCTACTTCTAGCCACATTCAAAACATTGACATTATTATTCCAACATTGTGGAATTTAGCAAAACCACTGCATTACCAGACAAAATTATTCATGCAAATGACTATATATATGTTTACATACATATGTTTACATATTCATGTATAAAAGTATATATATATATATATACATGTACATATGTTTACATATTCTTGTAAACATGAATACAAGATCCCCAATATGGTTTAGTAGAGTCTAGAGCAGAGATAAGATTTTCAGAATTGGATTTCCATGTGGACCTCAAGAAAAACAAATTAATTTTCCTAAGAGATAGTTGTCCCTCCACCCCATCAACTTAGAGCCCTCCTCTTGATCTTTCTGTTCTCCCTTCCACAATTTCTCCCTCCCCCATCCCCTCCCTAACAGCCTTGTCCAGCTCTACTGTTAGCTTTGGGGGGGGGGGTTACTGTTTATTATTGTTTGTTATTCCTATACTTCATCTATAGGTAAGATCATATGGTTTCTGTCTTTTTCTTTCTGTACTTATTTCTGCTAATATGATTCCCTTTAGGTTCATTCATGTTGTCACAAATGTATCATATTTGTTAGTTTTGACTGCAGAATAATATTCCTTTGTGTAAATATACCGCATATGTTTCAATCATTTATCAGTTTGGGGGCATTTGGGTTGTTTCTATATCTTGGCAATAGTAAAGAATGCTGTGATAAACATCCAAATACAGGTGTCTTTTTTGGTGTTTAGAATTAGTGTTTTTGTATTCTTTGGGTAGATTTCCAGTAATGAGATCACTGAATCAAATGGTAGTTCCATTTTCAGTAGTGGAAGGGTCCTCCACACAGCCTCCCATAGTGACTGGACCAGTTTGCAATTCCACCAGCAGTGTAAAAGTGTTCCTTTTTCTCCACATCCATGCCAACACTTGTTGTTGCCCATTTCCTTGACATGGGCCATTCTTTCAGTAAGATTCCTGAGTAGGTGCAAGGCAGAGCTACAACTATTTCCCCTGGTAAGGGTACTGATCACAAGTGCACAACAGAAGACCCCCCACAGCAAACAGGACCTACCCATACTCACTAAAGATCCAGCTACAGAGTAGATTTCCCTGACATATAGTGCTATGTGCTTGAAAAGTAAAAGCTCTTCACACCTATTTTGTAGAAATCAAATCATGTTAAGACAAAATAATACAGCAAAAATAACTGAGTCCTCAAGGGAATACCACAGAGAGAACAAATATCCACAACCCAATCACAAGGACATGAAAGATGTATTATTCCTATCAAATACACAGTTTGACATTACTGTGAGAAAATACAGAAAGTTTGATCAAAGTCATACAAAGGAAAATACTCAAATAGGATGAGAAACTAAAAAGAAGTTACTACAGACACCAGAAATTTGGAGCATAATAAGAGATTGTTATGACAATAGTAGACCAACATGTTCAATAACCTAAAGGAGATGCCAAATTCTAAGAATTATAGAACCAGCTAAGACTGACTAGAAAATAAAAAACTTGAATAGCCTAATCACAAGCAAGGAAACTGAAACAATAATCAAACCCTACCCCCTACCCCCCCCCCCCGCCAAATTGTCCAGGACAAGACAGTTTCACAAGTGAATCCAACCAAACCTTCAAAAATAATCTAATATTTATCCTGATCACACTTTTAAAAAATTAAAAAAGGGGGAGTACTTCCAAACACATTTTATGAAGCCAACTTTACTACCAAAGCCAAGCAAAGACAACACAATAAAAGGATGAAATTATCATTTCCCTAATGAACACAGTTGGAAAAATTGTCAACAAAATCTTAGCAAACAGGATCCAACAACCACTAAAAGGATTATACACCATAACCAAATGGGATTGGTACCAACAATGCAAGCTTGATTCAACACTGGTAAAATCAATCAATGTAATTCACTATATCAACACAAAGACAAAAATTATATGATCCTATCAATATATTCCAAGAAAGCATTTGATAAGATTCAGCATCTATTTTGACAAAAACCACAAAAAGTGTAATTAAGGAAAACATCTCAGCATAATAAAAGCAATATATCATTAACCCACAGGTAACATCATTCACAGTGGGGTAAAAAAATGAAAAATTTTCCATTTAAGGCTATCAGAAATATTAGCTAGAACTATTAGCTAGATCAATTAGGCACAGAAGGGTATAAAAAGAATTTGTATAAAATGGCCAATAGGCACATGAAAAAATGTTCAATATCACTAGCAATTGGGTAAATGCAAATCAAAACCACAATGACATATATCACCTTACACCAGTAAGAATGGCCTCATCAAAAACAATGGGCAACAACAAGTGCTAGCATGGATGTGGAGCGAAAGGAACACTCTTACACTGATTGTAGGAATATAAACTGGTCCAGCCACTGTGGAAAGCTGTGTGGAGGAGCCTCAAACTAATGGAAATGGAACTACCATTTGACCCAGCAATCGTTCTTCTGAGAATCTATACAAAGGAGACCTCAATACTTATATAAAGGGACACCTATACAGTATGTTTACTGCAGCACTATTTATAATTGCAAGGACATGAAAGCAACACAAATGTCTCAAAACAGAAGACTGGATGAAAAAGATGTGGTATATATACACAATGAAAAACAACTCATTAATCAAAAATGACAAATTTGATGAAGTCATAACATGGATGTACCGAGAAGAAATCATATTAGTTACACAACTCAGGGAGGGGAGGTGGTGGGTGAACCCCAGGGAATACAAAGATGTGAAATACATATATATATGAATTAGTTACATTTTTTAAAGAGAATGTGTATGGGGAAAAAAAGAAGTTATCATTATTTACAGATGTCATAATAATACACAGAGAACCCTGAAGTCTCTACTGAAAAACTAATTTAAACTGTAAACCAGTTCATTAAAGTGACAGGTTATAAAACCAATACACAAAATCAGTTTCTTTTCTATATATGACAATAGATTAGAAGAGCATATAATGAAAACATCCCCTTTTACAATTACACACACAAAAAATTAAATATGTAAGAATAACTTAACAAAGGAGGTGAAGAACCTGTACTAAGTAAGACAGTGTTAAAAAAAATACACACAAATGGAAAGATATTCTCTGCTCAAAGACTGAAAGAATTAACATTGTCAAAATGGTCATCATACCTGAAGCAAGATAAAGATCTGATGCAAAACACCCCAAGATATAGACTTCAAAGATGGTCATAGATTTGTCTCCAACAACAAAGAAAATAAAATAATGTCAACAACTGGGACTATATCAAGCTAAAAATATCTGCATAGTGAAAGAAACAAACATTAAAACAAAAACATACCATACTGAATGAGAGAAAATATTTGCACTTCATATGCTGATAGAGGGTTGATAGCAACTATCTAAAATGAGTCAACGCAACTCAAAAAAAAAAAAAAAAAGAAAAGAAAACAATGAACTCAATCAAATAATGGACAAAAGAGTACTAACTAGGTACTTCCCCAGAGAAGACATATAGACAGTCAACAGACAGGTAAAAAATGTTCATCACCAACAGACACATAAAAAAATTTTCATCATTATTTATTGCCAGGGAAATGCAAATCAAAACCAGAACCAGATGCCACCTGTGAGAATGGCCCAAATCAAAAAAACTTAAAGCAACATGTTTTCGGCAAGGATATGAAGAAAAAGGAACCCTTTCACACTGTTGATGAGGCTATAGACTGGTTCAGTTCCTATGGTCTCTCAAAAGGAAGTGCCTCAAAAGATTGACAATGTATCTGTCATAGGACCCAGCAATTAAATTCCTAAGTATCTACCAGATGAATGAAAAAATGTCAAAACACTTTTTTGAAAAGAAGAAGCACTCCTATGTTCATGCAGCACTGTTTCTAAGAACTAAGCATGGTAACAACCTAAGTGCTCAAAATAGGAAGAGTGGGTCAGAAAAATGTGATAGCGCACACACACATACACAATGCAATATCACTCAGGAAAAAGATACACTATTGCCATTTGTGGCAACACAGATAGTCCCCAAGGGGATTATGCTAAATGAAATAAATCAGAGGGAGAAAGACAAATACCAGATGGTGTCAATCACATGTAGAATACAGATCCAAACAAAGGGTCAGATAAAGTCAAAGTAATAACAGATTCTAGAAAGCTGACTATAGAACTGCAACTACTAGAGGGGAAGGGGAAAGGGTTGAGACAAAGTGGAGAGGGAGCATGTGGACTGTGTTTAAGGGAGGATAGGTGGCTTGGTGTTGGGGGTGGTGCCATACCAACACCTGAAGGGGAAGACCCAATACTTCTAAAACAGATACAACTGGTTATTATCTCAAATTGAACAAAACAAAACCATTCAATTTTACACTAGTCTGAGATAAGTTAGGTTAGAGAAGATTTTGGACATTTTGAGCTTACGGCAAAAATAATGCAGCTAATATGTATTTAGTGCATTAAGTAATTTACATGTATTACCATACTTCATTATCAAAATAACTATGAAATAATGGAAACGGTATGCCTATTTTCTATGTAAGGATACTGAGAAAGGTTGAGGGAATTAGTCAAAGATCTCGAACTAATTATGGCAGCTACCTCTGATACAAGGCTTTTTTTGCACCTATTAAACTCTTAAAGACTGGAAATTGTGTGTATTAGGGAGTGGGTTCTGGGAAGGAGTAGAGAGAGACATACAGTTTGAGATTAAAAATTGAGAGACAGAGACTAAAAGAGACATTTAGAGAAAAAAAATCTGAGTCTGAGAAAGGTATTGAGAAAGAACTGAGGTTGAGACAGATAATGTCCTTTTGCTTTATTTTGATCTTTAAACATCAAGTTTTCAGAAACTTGAACTAACTCTAACATTTATTAATCTCACCTCCAGTTAAGTATAGTATTAAAATTTATAATAGCATTTCCAAGGAGTTTTCTTGACAGAATTGAACCCTGAAGGAGTGGCAGGGCAGAAGGAACCATCACCCAAGGAAATACCAGACCAAAAACCTAATCTGCTGCCTTGGTTTTCCCAAGCATTTCCTAAGGCTTCAGTTAGGGAGGTTAATTTCCCCATTCCTCACTGGGAGACACAACAAGGTTTTCTGTACTATGCACTAAATATCACTTTCTCCATAGAAATGAACTTGGAATAGATACTTGATGACCTTTGCAGCCAATCATAATGAGGAAAAAAATGTAACAAAATAAAATTATGATGTAACAATAGACAAAAACTGTCTGGTTTGAATTTCTGACTGGCATTTGTACCTAACTAAAATATGGTATATTCAATACCTGAGAGCACTGTGTTTACTATGCAACAATAATCACTATTTGTACATTACTACCTCTGAAAATTGCAGAGAAAACAGAGGAATGTAAAAGAGGAATGAAGTGACACAGGCATAAGGCAGCATTTTGATATGCCCATGGGTATTCTTCAATACCAATGCTAAGACATGGCATGCTATAGAGAAATGAAAGTGGATTTGGAGCTAGCAAGAATTAGGCGTGCATCATAATGTTAGTGGATGTGTCCCATGGGCACCTTACTTCAACTTTAAATAGAAGATTCTAATTTCAAAAAGAAAGCTTGACAATACCACAAAGTGACATTACAACAATGGAAAAAAATTCTCTTGTCCAGCATGAAAAAAATAATAGTTGTCACCAATGCCCTAGTCCCTTTTCTGCCTATAAAATGTGTTGAATTTTAGCTACCCAGCTAAAGCTAAACTTTCCTATGACCCTAGTTAGCATGTGTGGCCAAATTGTCAAGTTCTTGCCAGGGTACTATAAGTGAAATGATGTATGCTTCTTTCTGACTTGACCCACAGAAACTTGCTTGCTCATACCACAGTTTATCTTCCTTGAGGTTAGCTTGCAAAGCATAAAGCAACCCTAAGGATGATGGCCACACTGGCCTACGTCCCTAAATACAATTCTAATCAGGAGGGCTGCTGCTGAACTAGAACACCCTCCAAGTACTATTTAGAGGCAAAAAGAGGGTTATATTCCTCAAAGCATTCAATTATACTAACTCTTTTGACAGTAGCATAGCCTACTCTCACTACAAAACCAGGCATTTACAATTACAAGTAGTTGCATATCTCATAGTGCTAAGATTCTGCAAACTAGTTGAAGAATTGAGGACATGAGACAATATGTGCACAAAGGTGAGTTCTAGTATGTGTAAAAAGGTAAGTCCATGATGTGAAAATAATCATGTTATGTGTTCAACAAATAATACCATTTTCCCTCTGACAATCTAAGACTTCTACATTCCCTAGCTCTCTTCTGGTCTCCATGAAACCATTGAGTAGTTAAGGCATTTTAGAGTTTTACAGGAGAATCAGTGGGAGGAAGCTTTATATATTATATATATCAAGTCCAAGCCAGTCTCCTTAAATGCCCAGGGAAATCCCCTTACTTCTTGCTCTACTTACTGCATAAAATCCATCAGAGGCCCCACAGGTGAGTCAGGGGAATGCTGTGGTGGAAGGTGCTAAGACTCATGGAAGAACACAACCCACACAGCCAGCTGATACCACGTGGATGCCAGAAACCTGTAAACCAGTACCAAGTGCAATGGTCTCTGCCTCTTGGGTAGTTACCTGGCACGTTTGGAAGAGTATTCATTATTCATTCATTCATCTCACAGATCAATTTATGTCTGCTAAGAACCCATGCACCAGACTTAGCTAACATACTGAGAATTCAAAGATAAGTACCACCTTGGTTTTCTTCTTGTTTTACATACCCCACAGAATCAGCTAAACCACCAGATGAAAATCCACTTTGTTTACTGAAATGATCTATACAAATGCAGGGGAATAAGAGCAATCCAGTTTTCAGATTAAATTCTGTTACCAGCTCCTTCCTACCTCTTTTTTTGCCCAGACTTATTTCTCCCTCAGGCAGCCTTCAAAACAGAAAATGTATCAAATTATGTCAAAAGAAACAAGAACAATCTTGAAAGTTTAAAACAATTTTCATATTGGGATACAATGTAGAAAGCATTCATACTCAATTTTCTATAGCCCACTTCACCTAGCAAGAAACCCTGAGGAGACCTAACACAAAGATCAACTGGGCCTGTGCAGTCAGTTATGAGTAAAGAGTTTTTGCTTTCCATTAAATCTTGAGGTTGTGATGAACATATCATATGAAGATATAGCTCTGGTTGTATTAGGCAATTACATGGAGCAGCTTATTCTTAAATATCAGCAACAACCACTGCTAGGCAATTTATGGAACATACTAGATGGACAGAATTGTGCTAAGTGCTTTACATCAATCATATTCTTGTTTATAAAACCCTGAGTTGTAGGCATCCATTTTTCAAATAATTTCTGAGTTTACAGAAGGAATTATGAAGAAAATTTAAACATGCTTACCAAGACACAGTATTAGATTGGAAACATAAATCTAGAGCAGTCATACCCAAATTCAATGTTCTCAGTCACACCACAAAAATATTTTTCGACCAACATTAAATAACTTTAAAGTATGACGAGCAGTGGGTAGGAGGAAAGGCCATGGTGATGTGAACACTTACATCACAAAAGCTGCTAACATCTGAGATGAATACAGCCATGGACAATTCACACAGAAGTGATTAGAAGGAGCAAAGAGAGGCTACATATAAGCTTCATTGACCTCATAATTGTGATGAATGCCACTCCTTCCAGAGAACAAAAGTTGTGGCCATCTTAAAATCCACGAGAAAGGTTGTTTTGAGATTACTCTGAAATAGTTGGTCAACTGTAAGAGCACAGACATTCTGTTCTGATTGGCAAAGGATTGCAGGGAACTTGGACTTCCTATATCTAAAAAATGCAACTTGTAAATGAAAGTGTTTGTCTAAGGTCTTGCAGAAGCAAATATACACATAAACACACGTGTAGTTTCCCTTTGTGGTTGGGTGAAAGCCACTCATTCCTGAATTATTCTTTGGAAAAAGATCTGTGAATAATGTCTTAGAACTGATAACAGTGTCCTCTTTAATGAAATGTTCCAGAAAACCAGGAATGTTGGGAACCTATTCATAACTAGGAAATATTTTGCTTTAGGAAGCAAATTGTTATATACCTTAAAAATACTTATTGATAACAGGTTTTGATGTACCAAACAGAAAAGAAATCTGTCTTCAGCACATTTTGTTCTTCTTTATTCCAACCCCCATCTGTGGGCCCCTGAAACTCCTAGGGAAGACTTAATTCCATACACATTATTCTAACTTCATAACATATTCCTTATTTCCATAGCCTAAAACTGAGGTCGTAAATTATGGTTGTGTCTCTCAAAGTCTTGCACCCTCCTAATACCACTGTGCATATTGCATTACTGTGGAAACTAAGGAACTACAGAGAAGTTGGAGAAAATATTCATTTTAATGCCAGAGTCAAAACAAAACTACTAATCCTTAATAAACCCCCACAGGCATAATGAACTTATTTCTTAAGAGAATTCCTTAGGAAAGAGCAAGTCACAAAATTTCAAATGTTAGTCTGAGTTCCCATGCACACAAACAGGCCCCTGATACATACAGGGCCACGTCAAACACATCAGACAGTTGGAAAAATATTCAATCCAAGGCTTCAATTTTTTCTTTCAATTTCCTAAAACAAAATATAATCATTAACAACATTCATTGACAATGTCTTTCCTAAGGGCAAACCTATCTATATGCTTTTCAACTCTCCTCAGCATTGTTGAAACTGCATGTACCAAGTTGAAAATAACTCTTTGTTTGACTGTAGTGAATTATTGCACATTAAATAATGATCAAAATGCTTATTAAAGTCTACTTAAAGAATAACAACTCATATCAATTGCATAGCTTTTAACTCTCAGTAATTATGTCATTTATAATCAATTGCCTTTTTCATTAGTCACATTGTGTAGCTGGTTTCTATTACATAACTGTTTATCCTCAATAACTATGTTTTAATAAGCAGTTGTATTTATATTCCATGAAATAACAGTCTTAATTAATGTAAGTTGAATACTCATTTGGGAACTTAAATTCAAAGTTCTGCCAAACATTCTGTAAGCATGATTCACATCAAGGCAAAAACAAAAGGTGCGCAATGTGCTAAAACGTACATGTTACCATGACACCATTTCACAGACAGTTTGTAGGGTAGCTAACTCTTTTTTCTTCTTATGACATTTGAAAATAGATACAATTTTTAAGACTTCATGAGGGCATCCCTGTAGGTTTCCTATGTGCTACTTAGCAGGGCCTTGTATCATTTAAAAAGAACTTTTTGCTTATTTTTTTTTTCTCTACAACTAAACTAGACAAAGCTACTTTATAACAGTATAAAAAAGAAAATGACTTTTACCACATGATAGCTTTGGACAGCATCATTTTAATAGAGTTAGAGGTAAAATATCAAATTTCATTTAACAGAGAAATGTTAACCAACAGCAAAAAAGTGCATGGCTCATTTTTCATTTCTCAAAACTGTTAGTCTGAATTGTCTGACTGGTAAAACAGATTAATGAGAGAGCAATTTTTCTACTAACAAAACTGACTTTTCTCAGACAACCCTGGGAAACTAAAAACTAACTCTAAAAGGGTAAAAGACTTTTTTAAAAAAAGAAAGAAATGAAACAAAGAACACAGTATCTAATTTTCATTTTTCATCAGATAATCAAACCCCACCTTTTGCTGCACTCTGAAGAAGTTCAAGACATTATAAGATGAGGAATGTTCTAGAATTACCAGACCCCCTCCAAAAAAAAAAAAAAGGCTATTCCCATGAGGAACATACTTTAAGTTCATTTAATACATATCAAACATACATTGACTTAGACCAATTACATGCAGCTGATGGCAAAATCAGCCCATGAAAGACCTTGAAAGAGTAGACTAAATCACCAAGGAGCGTGACCTGCTAGAGCTAGGTTTGCCCAGGTGTGAACACATGTGAGGTTCTCAGGACACTGGCAGAGAAGTTCTCAGGCAGATCTGGCAGAGAAGTTCTTGGGCAGATTTTTCAACTTTTAGAACCTCAGTTTTAATAGATGACTTTTCTGAAATTCTCTAGTGCACATAACTATTGCTTTTCAACACATTTTTTAAATCTCTAGAACCATCAAGGAACTTTCAGTGATTTCTGTGAGGTCATTTTAAGGTTAGCATAGAAAGAGGACCACCCACATAGCCAAACTGGCATGTCTCTTTTCAATTTTCATTGTCAAAGGACAAAGGAACTGTTTTAATGAAGTGTTTTTCAGTTGTCTTTTGTTTCATATTTTGCACAGGAAAAAGGAAAATGTTTCTTCAGTTCAGGGCATCTGAATCATATTTCCAAGGGGACAGGCTTTTTCAGGACAGTAAGTACTAAATTATAAATAACTTTCAATAAATTAAAACTGTAGTCTGGCTTTTTATTTTCTTCCTTGGAAATATTTAGCCTTCAGAATACTTAATTATTCTTCAAGATAAAACGACAGTTGCTTCTAAAGTATATAAGGCAATTGGGCATATGTCAGTTACAAAGCAATGATGAGATAATGTGGTACAACACACTTCAGTAAGAGACTCCATTGAACCAATAAATGCAAATGTATTCTTGCTTTCTGCCTCATGTCAGCTAATTCAACCTGTAAAACTGGACAAGCTCTCTATTAGTGGGTTGAATACCTGAACAACCCTTGTTAAAACCCAATGCCATCTCCCCACAGATAGAGGGACAGAGATAAATGAGGCAGTGTTCTTGATCATCAAAGACCAGAAAATAAACTAGTATCACCATTAACCACATACTTCAGACGAACAGGTTTAAAATATGTGTTCTTCAGTTAGGTGTTCTTTCTTCTTTATAATTTCACCATAGATAGGACCCAGAGTTCCATGCAAAGGAGAAAATTGAGGTCACAGTCTATACTATCCAGGTTATAGTCAGAGGTATGGAGTAAGGTCATGTTACAAAGAATAGGGGTCTAATTTGCCCTTCTCAGTTCTGGAGAAAGGTGGTTTTTAAAGAGTTTCCTCAAGAGATGGGGATTTCTCATACAGTCTTACCCAGAGGGAAATCATTTTCAGGAAAAAAAAATAATAAAAGGAGGCATCTTGCAAAGAAAGAGGTAATTACAACAGAAAATGCTTACCTTGAGATTTCAGGAGACAGATGACATATTTTTGTACTGGGGTTCTCACTCTTCAAATTCTCTCAGAATATACCATGAATATAGTGGCCCACCTATAAAATCAGTCACAATTAGAAAACTCTAAAAGCAGAAAACAGAGAAGAGTTGAATTTAGTTTTCCTTTCTACAATTCAACTACATATTGTCTCTTTGTTTCAGAATGTTTTCAACTAGTTTTTCTCAGCTCTGCCCTCATTTCCTTTCATGCTTATTAGTTAGCCCAATCAAAACAGAATTCTTTGATACTAAGATTTTAAAATGCTTTAAGACAAAGATTTTAAAATGCTTTTGAGATATAAGTAAAGTAGCTTATTTGGGATGAAGTGTTAGATGCATGAAACAGCAGCCTATATAATCAAAGTTATCGGCCAAACTTAACTCCTAACAGTATACAAAAACCTGTGTAGAAACAAAAATAAATACATTAAAGGCGGGTTGTAAGGCCTTTCCTCAGGGGACTCTACTCCTGATACCCCTATGAAAGCTATTCCTGGGTATTCATGGCCTTTCTTGCCAGAGTGATTTAAGCACTCTATTCCTTACCTCCATCAGGACCTAAGCTCTGGGACTAGAAGCATAATGAATGCTCCATGAATGAATGGACAAAAGAGTAAACAAGACATTAAATAACATTAAAGAATACAGACAGAGAAAATGGGGGAGGAAAAAGACAAATAAGACTAAATTGTCATCATTCCCACCAAAAGCAAGACAACATGCCTGGAGAATGTGAGCAAATTTCCTTGACACGGGGCCATAATGTAGAGTTTCTACACACAAAAGATCAACTCTTAGTCCCTCTTTTTCCTTCTTCTGCTGCCTTTCCCTTGTTTCCAAACTAGGGAAGTTTGTAGAAGTCTGTTACTGCACAGACCGCTGGGCAAATGGCCAAGAGTCCTCTGGGAAAAGTCAAACCTGATTCTCATTTTAAATGGATACTGATTTTATGGCCCTAGGTTACAGTAATCAGAGACTATACATTGAACTTGAATGCTCTCAGTCCTGTGCAAAATTTTAACTACAGAATGTGGATCTTTTCAAATCGAAGTTTCCAAGTGCATATAATTACATGAATTCTATTGTCCAAATATTAAGATTACATGTGCCACAGGGTCCTCCTCTGCAAAATCTTCTCTGACTCCCCTCCGCTGCATTGTAACCTCTCTCTCCATTTAATCCCAGTAGCACATTACATTTTCCCAGTCTTCCCAGTTTCTACTTGGTTTAATTGCTGCTGGGTGCAGGTCAGAGCTCCTCAATTACAACCAGCCTGCTTGAGGGCAGTCTCCCCTACAAATTCTTCATAATGTCTTACTCCCCTGCTCCTTGCTACTAGAATACAGCCACTTTTGTTGTTTACATACAAATAAGTCAGTCTATCCTAATTGCTCTCCAGTTCAGAGAAGCTATATCTTAAGCACCCACCAAAAAATTCTAAGCAACTTAGGAAGCAACTCTGCTAGTTGGTTCTCCATGCATTCTTACTTTATGCTCTGCAATATGCTAAGTACGTTATTTGCATTTTCCCATTTTAACCCTCTACCGGAAGCCTCTCGGGTAGTAGTATCCTGTGATGACGAAATAAGCCAAGGCTTAAAGAATGAAGTCATTTCCCAAGTTCACGCTGACAGGGAACTGGTCAAGTGAGGTTTAAAACTAGACCTTTTAATCCCAAATGTCATGCTCAGAGTCACTGGAGACTCCCACCACTCTGTCAGCACAGTAAGACCTTGCTGGTCCTTATTCCAAGAATCATTTTTCAGAAATAACCCGACGCATTTTATAAACAAATCAACCAGCTGCTCTGGTCTGGAAAAGCAGATTCATTCTCCTCCAAAAAAGAAAGAAGTTTTTTAAAGTCTCAAAAAGCTCCTCATCACGGAAATGTCTGGGTGTTCTGAAGAGAAGTAGAGTAAGTCAGGTTTATGCCCACAAGACCTGGAAGCCGGGGCTGACTACCGGCTCCCCTGATACCCGAAAAGCTATCATCTGGGAAGTGGAGATTTTGTTTTGAAAAAGGAAAAGGACTTCAAAGATCCTGTCCTACTGGAATAGATCTTTCATAACTCAATTTACCCAGATTTCTTTTTCATGAGGTATGATTTTTTTCCAGGGAGATTATTTTTCAGCATGTCCTTCTAAGTAAATTTCTTAAAGAAAAAATATGCAATTAAATATTCAAGGCCTTGAGCTATTGTATAAAAAGAATTCATGCTGAAGTGAGGGTAATCTACTTTTAGGCTCCCAGTTAACACTGAAATACAACAGGTATGAATTATTACCCAACCTTTCGTGCTGCGACGTGTCTTCCTGCTTAATTGGAGCAGTAAGTCCTAGGATTCGTTGGGGTTTTTTCCTGACTGACGTCACCCTTCATTCTTGAAGCAAGATACTTACAAAGAAATCCTCAAAACCACAATGGAATATTCATTCATGTGTACCAACTTATCCCCAGGTATTACTTAGGAAACTTACAGTCCTGGGAATCTTCTTTGTCCTGAAAAAACCCCACAGGCTACCTCCCCCCCCCCTAATATTCAGGAGTTTTGTATGAATCAAATAACTGAGGCACAGAGGTGTTGGGGAAATTTTAAGGTACTTTATATTTATTTCATTCTCTAAGCTATGATGTTTTTGTCTCATCCCTTTGCTTTTGCTGTCTCTTCCCTTTACTTTACATTCTCAAGAAAGACCTAACTAGTTTGACTTTTTCAGGGTCAAAATATTTGCTTCTTTTCAAAGATGCTTTGGACTCATGCCAATCTATGAAAAATTGCTTTCTTCCACTTTCAGGAGTTAGAGATTCTGTTCCCTGGTAATGGTCGTTGGGGCCTGTATGGGCTCCTTGGGAGAATTTCTAAAAGAACACCATGAGGGTTACAACATAATCTGCCTCAGTCTAAGACAAGACATCAAGAACAGCATGAACAATGAGCACTAATAAAGGAAAAATGATCTCATGGTATGTTGAATAATGCCAGATTTTCCGGTTTACTATGTCCTGGTCACTATTCCAGGGGACTTATTTGTATTACTTCATTAAATCTCAGTCATAATACTTTGGGAGGAAAACTCTTGTTATTCTCTTCTAGCAAACAGTTTAGTTCTTTGCCAATGTCAGTCAAGTAGGAAATGATGGAGCTAGGGTACAAAAACCAAAGTATTTTAGATGCAGCACTAAAAGTACTAGCTGACCCCTTTCATTCACTGTTAAACTGACTCACTGAAGGAGGAAGGAAATAGATGAAGTGTGACATAAAACTTTCTCAGTTATTTGTTTCCCAGTTTTCTTTCTTTTTTAAATAAAGACAGTCTCCACTATTGTCACCTTCCCTCATGGCCTAGAATATCCGGAAGAAGTTTTACTGAAGTGATTTACATTTTGTTTTTAAAAAGACTAGAAGCTGTCCGATAGCCAAGAAAAAACAATAGGTTACATGTGTCTAAGATCTCCCTGGATGAGGTGCAATGTAATGGTCAGACACTTAATGGTTCCTTCTAACATCAGCATATGGCTGTAACTGTGAGGCAGAATATTGGCACCAAGCTGTGCCTTCTTTCAGGATTGTGAGAAGGAGAGAAGGAGCCACAGAACTGGACGCACCAGTAGTTCCCAAAATGGCTAGTGAGTTCTGGGTGAAGGAAAGGAGCTAAGTACAAGAGTGCCCAGTGCGTCAGGAGAACAATCCATGCCTCTCAAGTCTCTATCCTGAATTCATAATGTACCAGGCCTCCAAATAAAAGGAAACCCTCCCAGAAATTCAGAGAGACTTTGTTTGCAGGAGTTAGCTTTTTCCTTTGTAAATACAAGTTCACCCTTTTTCTTTGCTTGTAAGGCAATAAAGTTCTTGGTCTGATAAATGGAATGTGGTTTCCTAATTTTTTACTTCAATCAACGGACAAGTGAACCCTCACTGTAAGGGGTTTTACTTAAGGGGGATTGGTAATAGGACCAGGATTGCTGAACAATGTTGTTCTGCCTATGTTGCCAGGAAGAATGATAAGAATTTTGGGGTTATGTTGGGGTGCAAAGGAAATCATTTCATATCCCTGTGGGCTTTGCTAAGTTGTGAATAATCAAATAAGCATCCGGTAAGTCGATAAGAGAAAAAGTGAAAAAGAATCTGAATAACATGTATGCACTATATAAACAGAAGAGATCAGCATGACTAGCCATGTGGTTACGCACACCATTTTAAATAGCTTATATAAGACAAAAGGATGTTTAAGGGAGATTGGGGGGAGAAAGGGAAAGTCAGTTAGGGAAGTTTCCTAGGCACAGTAGATACATATTTAAGTTCTGCCTTTTCTATTTATAGTAGGTAAGGAGGAGGCTTTCCTTGTATGGGCTCTTACAGTAGTTTATATGTAAATATCTTTTTTTAAAAACTGGTGAAAGTAACTATTTTTTAATATTAAATAATTTATATGTAAATTTCATTTCTTTGTGATCTCTGGGGTTCACCCACCCCACTGTTCCCACTCTGTCCCACCCCACCCCCAGTTGTGTACTTTAATTTGGTTGTTGACTTGTTTTGACTTTTCTTCATAGCTTATTATTTATCCTTCCCATGTCTCATATAATAATGAAACCATCTAGTTTCTGCCTTTTTCTTTTTGACTTGTTTCTGTTAATATGATTTCTTCTAAATACATCCATGTTATCATAAAATCATCCAATTTGTCATTTTTAATTGATAAGTAATATTCCATTATGTATATATACCACATCTTTTTCATCCAGTCATCTGTTTTGATACATATCAGTTGCTTTCAAGCCCTTGCAATAACAAATAGTTATTATTGCAATAACAAATAGCTGCATTAAACATCCTAGCACAGGTGTCCCTTTGTACAAGCATTGAGGTCTCCTTAGGGTAGATTCCCAAGAGAGCAATTGCTGGGGCATATGGTAGTTCCATTTTCATTAATTTGAGGGCCCTCCACACAGCTTT